>DWJZ01002927.1:0-18151 GCA_018249125.1 Asbolis capucinus
TACATATAAGAAAATTAGTACAAAGGCGAGCTTATCTCTAGCAGAGATCTCTTCCAGCCAACCTAACTGGTGTGAGAGAAACAGCTGTTGGAGGGGTATGGTAGTGTACTTAAGAGAAGAAGAAAAAAGAAAAAGAAAAGAGGAAAAAAAAAGAGCGAATTAGCTATACTATAAATAAAATTATTATCAGATAAATATGTTATGTTAACAATAAACTAACAATATATCAATCTATACACAAAATTATATGTATAAAAATATATTACGTAGATATGAATATAAACATGAATATATGTATATCGATAATATAAAAATATTCATGTACCTACATGTTAGAAAGCCTGCGGGTCACCAATAGAAGTTGGGTACTCTTCTATCCATTAGAACCCTGTAGCCTGTTTGGTGTGATATTTCCATGCAAAGGGCTCGAGTTTAATTTTCCCGATAAATATTTAAGTGACAAATATTTTTTGTTGAAAAATTATGTGTGTGATGTTTTTGTCTACTGCAGGGCACAAGTAACCTTTACAGAATAACCTTGAACTAAGCCGGAGAAGCGAATTGATTTATTCTACCATTTTACGAGTATATGTTAAGCGAAGCGCTTGTCGCCAAACGAATAATATTGGATATTAGTAACTGTGAATATTAGTAACACCGAATTTTTATATCTATATACTCGGTGCAAATTCGGTCTTAATTTTTTTCTAAATTAGTATGGTCAAATTTATATGGTCGAATTTGTATGGTCGAATTTATATGGTCAAATTTGTATGGTCAAATTTATATGGTCAAATTTATATGGTCGAATTTGTATGGTCGAATTTATATGGTCGAATTCGCGCCGAGTGTAGTTTTATATGTATCTGTAAATGAAAGTTTTATTAATATCGTATTGTATTTACCCGTAGGGAGGTATTCACGGAAGAGTATCAGCTACCGGTCGCGGTGTCTTCCACGGTCTGGAGAACTTCATCAACGAAGCCAACTACATGAGCATGATTGGTAAGTTTAAATCTCTGCTACCTTATCTACCTGCCTGCTACCGTACCTACCTGCCTGCTACCGTACCTACCTGTCGTACTAATGACAGTTGAAAGATGAGAATTATGTGATTTATTGTCTCACTCAGAATCGTGGGTGTTACCTAGCTCCTTAGTATAGGAGGTGTACAAAATCTGTACTAAGGATCGATTTAAGTAATCATTAACAACTCGGACGTGCGAGGAAAGTGGTTGGATGACCGCTAATGGCAAAAAATTTCTTCAGTTCATATGAACCTATATATATAGGTACTTTGAAAGGCACGTAAAGCTGGTCCCGATGTTATCGTCGATGGCATTTGTTAAAAGTTTAAAACCGAATTATGTTTAAATGAGGTTATCAGAATCATATCTTACTAATATTATACATAAATGCGAAAGTTTGTGAGGATGGATGGATAATTGTTACTCCTTAACGAAAAAGCTGCTGAACTGATATGGACGAAATTTGGCACAGATATAGATAGAGTATGGAAACACATGTTACTTTATTTATGTATTTCGACATTTTTATCACGTACCTATCACACGGACGAAACTGCGGTCACACACTAGTCCAATGTGTGTGATAAATGTATTTGGTTTTAAATAAATTTATTATTGTACTTAAGTGCCTAGTATATCATATAATATGCAAGACTGATGTTTTTAAATCTGGAACAGATAAAAAACACTATATGTAACATAGTAACAAATTTAGAATAACATATTATATTGATAGTGAAATCCGATCGTATATATATCTTTATGTGTTATTGACCACAAAACATTGGGGCTTAAATGGCGAGGTGTAACCTGAGAAGCTTAAATTTAAAATGTTTAATAGTACTCACGTTTTCTTAGTTGTGGTTGTACCAAATCGTGAGTACCCGACATTTAAAGTTTTGGTATGAGAACATCTACAACTTTTACATGTGTGCCGACAAAGTATCATGAATTTTAAAACAATACAAATTTTCCTTACTTTCGTTCCATATTCGGAAGTGGTAGAAGTACAATATTATAGTCCTTTATACGTTTGTTAACATTTTAACCTTTTTTATTAATTATCAAAAATGTCGGCTTCAAGTAAATCTTTTTCTTGCAAATTTGTTGAAAAACATCGTAGGACACGCGTGTGCTTTGGTCATTACATAACTCGTATCATAATGTACTTATACTGGTCTTGTAGTCTAGTCAAAGTATGAATGTGCAAGCGTTTACTTATTAGTAAAATATATTTGTAAAATATAAACCTTAATTCTATATTCAATTCGATGCGATTCTATAATTTCATTTCTCCCACGCCTTGATTACATTAACGTTACGTAATAACTTTGATATGAGAAATTCCGAAGTTTATTTCTCATTCTTTTATATCTCTAACGATAAGGACAGGTTGCTGACGTTATAATTAAAGTTAGTTATAAATTCATTAACAGAACTATAAGCGTGAAGATCTTAGATATTATATATGTAACATAAGCACATTAACTGCTTGGCGTCCATTGATGGCGTGTTGCTGAGCCGGGTTTCTTCAGAGCATACTCCACCACGCTGCTCCAATGTGAATAGAAGGTTGTGGGTTAAGTTGACCCTTCCCGGAAATAATCGGCAAAATAAAAGTGTCCAAGAAAAACTAAATTAACTCATGTTTTGCTCCATTGAACATGCATCACGGATATTTTAGATATCCGTTAAAAACGATAGATTTTTTTTTAAAGTTTGTGTCGTGTAATTTTACGTAAAAAGTCTTTATCTCTACCGATTAACATTAAATGAGTCCGTAATTAATGTTTTTGTCTTTCGTTTTCCTCCGCATCGCGAAGTAGAACCACCATTTTGCAAGTGCCTTATATGCTAAGAGTGCATAGCTATAGCGAATTTTTGGGGCAACGTGCCTTCCGTATGTAGGAATGTAAAAACCCATTAAGTCAGTACCGGATGATAGCAGTGTGATAGCTTAGTGCTTTGAACGTTGGTCTCTCAAACTGGAAGTCCTGGGTTCACCCCTAATTTTCGAAGCTATATGCGTATCAGAAGTTGATAATCACTTGCTATGGTGAAGGAAAACATCGTGACGAAACCTGCACTCCTGAGAGTTCTTCAGAAAGTTCTCAAGGGTGTGTAAGTCCAAACATTTTAATGCAAACTGGTGCTCACGATCTGTTTATTATTTCATTGATATTTTGACCCAGTTGCACGGGTCATGGTCACGGCACGGTAAGTCCATCAATCCGCACTTGGCCAGCGTGGTGGACTAAGGCCTGTAGCCCTCACATTATGAGTGGAGACCTGAGTCCAGTAGTGGAACAGTTATGGTTTGCGACGTCTGAATGATTCGTGTTTTGTTTGTATTCGACTGTGTTCGTCTTCTTTCTTTTTGTAACATAATTTAGACAGGTGTGCCGACTAGTCGTTAAAGCTGAGAGCCGGCTAGTCGCCCAAAGTCATAGTCGGCACATCCTTATTAATTTGCATTTTTATATCTCCGGCCTATTTTCATCGAAGATATACTTGACATTGTCCATGTACCCCAACAGGCACGACCCCCGGTTGGGGCGGCAAGACATTCATCGTCCAGGGCTTCGGTAACGTGGGTCTGCACACCTGTCGCTACCTGGTCCGCGCTGGAGCAACTTGCATCGGGGTCATTGAACACGACGGGGCCATCCACAACCCTGACGGTATTGACCCCAAGGTAAGATCTCTCTTTTTATATTGCAAATGTATCAATTAAAGTTCCCGGCAGTGACGTAACTATACCATCTGAGGCCCGTGGCAAATTCATTGGATGGGCCCCCAGAAATATGGTCACAATGTAATTTAATTTTATTAAATCACTGAAATGGTTTCTCAATAGAAAACTGTGTCTGTTTAAGTTAAACTTCTAATTTTCAAAAGCTCTGTAGTTGATAAACCAATAGTTTAAAATTAAAATTGTTTGTATGGACTTTGATTGTAACTTTCATTGATTTTAAGAACTTGTGTAAAAAGTACATAATTTACTTATTGCTGTTAAAAGATTTTGTTCACTTGTGAGCTCCCAGCCTCTCGAGCTGAGGGCCCCGTTTTGCCGGGGCATGTGGCATTTTACCAGTTTTGCCACTATAGTTACGCCACTGGTTCCCGGTTTAGTTTTCCAGTCGAAGCAGGCATTTGACACTGATAAAGGTTTGTTCTAGGGTTATAAACTGTTATTTATTTTGTTCGTATATATGTATATGTATGTATGTCTATGGTATTGTCCTTTCAATCTGCATTACAGGCAACCCTAGTGTGGGTAGATGAGTGAGTGCTTAAATTTGATCTCTAAGATACTATAAATAAATATTACGTAATTTAATTTTTGTTTCCAATGATATATTTGCTGGTATAGCGCGGTTTTAGTATAGTGTTTTAAGGAAAACTTGGATATTCAATAAATCCTATAATGATATTCTTAATAAATCCTAGATTCCCTTGTTAAAAATGTATAGAAAAATCACATTAACAATATAGTTTCTTATATATTTCTTTTGACAGGCCGATTGGTTTAGTGGTTAGTGAACCTGACTGCTACACCGAAGGTCGAGGGTTCGATTCCATCCCAGGTCAAACATTTCTGTGATGAACAGGAATGTTTCTTCTGTGTGGATGTAAATATATAATATATAAGTATGTATTTAAAAATATATATTATATGTATGTTTGTCAGTTGTCTGCTCAAGCATAAGCTTAGTCTGGGGTCAGATGGCCGTGTGTGAGTTGTCCGAATATATTTATTTATTTACATGCTACCCCTACTCAGAAAGTATAGATTGATAATAACGGCCGTTTGAACAAACATAACTTGTTATTCATACATAACCTAGGTTATTCGTATCTTACTGAGCTGTCAAATCTCGACTGTATTGTTTATACAGTGTTTAAGATAAGAAAGCAATCCATGAAAAATATATGACGTAAAGCTAGCAACAATTATCGAATCGACAATAAATATTACGAAACACACATATCTTTTGTACCAACATATTACATAAGGCGGGACATGCCTTTATTTAAACATGATAATTTGTAGCGCACGAGCCCACGATGTTACATTGGACGTATGATCACGATTGCGCCTAGGTATTAACAGACAAATAATATCTTTCTTTGGACTACTGGTAGACTTCGTCTGGGTTAAGATTTATCTGTCACTATGCGGCAGATTTTAAAAGTTTATTTCTCCCTAATAACGCTGTCAATTGCACCTTACACTGCCTGTCTGACTAATTGTCGTTGGTCTGATAATCAGTCAGAGTCGTTAATGGTTAATTAAATCGCTGCTTAGTATTAATTACACGTGTATATAGGGTCTGTGCCAAAGACTATGACCATTAACGACTAATTGACTCTATAATATATTATACTTATTACTCAGCCATTAAAGGCCACGATATATTTTCTCGTGTCATAATTGTTTTTTTATGATAATGCGTTTTTATAAAGACAGTTTTTTTTTTTAAGTCGCATTAATTATTATTTTTTTTAAGTTTTATATACCTTTTTTTCAAGTTTTATAATTTTAAGATTTTTGAATATAAAAGCTGTTAGCTCCAATTTTTTAATTAACATTTGAGTTACGTTGGCAGACCTCAGGAAGTAAATAGATTATTGACTAATAGTTTGTAGGTATATTTTCGATCACTATTTATCTATCTTTTCACTGTTATTCGCTATAAAACATGATATTATCTGGTCTACAACTATCACAACAAAGTGAACAAAATAACAAACAGCATTGCGTATACTTCGTTTAAAAATAACAATGTTATTGCCACAGTGCAGTTGCATTATCAGTTCGTAAAAATATTTTACATTAAAAATTATACTTTTGTTATTAATTGACCTCCAATTTTATTATTTTAAAATCAATCGAATTAAAATAACAATAACAAGTTATACACCTAGTCGTGTAGTGTTCTTATATAAGCAGCTGGCAAAGACAGCCTTTTTTTTATCCTTGATGAGGATTTGTATTTCAAGTGGATGTAGGCTGTATAGTGTACCAATTGAAATATGAATATCTCCTCTTCCTCCTCTCTATATGAAGGCCTCTGATACGGTTTATCGACTGCTACCTAACGATACCAACCCTTCCCAACGGCGTAACTTGCCCCGAGTCAAGGAATCGTTTAAGAATCTTTGCCAGTATCCATCCATCCTACTGAACGACTCACTGCTGCTTTACTTGGTTTCAATAACTAGAACAGGACAGATTTCAATAAGCATTTTTCAATTCAAATTTTGCATAGTTACTATCGGTGATTCAGCGGGAAACACTTATTTAAGCTCAAAGATAAGACATTAAAATGATATATCATTGACATGTGGCACAATAATCGTATATATATACCAAATGCTGTATATCTAAATAATTATCCTATCAGTAAATCTAACTATATAATCATCGTGTATTCTGTTCTGTTGTGACAGAACTGTACTAGTGACGTTTAGCAAACTTGTTTTCAATTTTGCATCACATGATAGTAAAGTTATAATAATGTTTTTGCATTCTCAATCTTAATTATTATTGTTATTTTGCAAATGTTTATCCGAGTGATTCTTGTATTATTTGTTATGTAAACCGATCATGATTTTCGGAACTAAATTTATGTCACTAGTTGGGGGTACTTAATCAGACGTACGTAAGGGTCTCTATTTACTTGCTTTACAAAAATCTTTTCTCTTCGTAATGTTAGTATAGATTTTCTAAATAAGTTGTTTTTTTTCTTTCCCTGCGGTCATGACGTTACAAAATGGAAAAAAAATCATACTCAAACATTGAACGCATTATACATCAAGCTTGAGTTTGTCAAGAAGCAACAAAAAACACAATGTGCGTCTATTTCATGCCCTTATTTCTTTTAATAACGAGAATTTTCATATTCTTTATTCCTCTAATAAGAAAAAATTAAGAATACTTAAGTGTTTAGTAACAATATTATTATTATCTTTACACAATAAAAATATACGGGCCGCTGAATATGTTCATATCAATAACAGTATCATTCGTATTATCTTTGTGTGATTTGTCACCAAATCACTAAAATATCACATTCTTTTCCATATTGTGTTACCATAATATTAACGATTCACAATACTAAGTGGTAGAACTTAACAATACGTTATCTGGCAATTGTATAAATGTTTGTGCACATCAAACAATGTTAATTCCATGTTTGCTTGTTCTATTAACGATGTACAAATCTGCACTCTCGGGATATTATGTACCTACAAGATATTATGTACATGTGTGTTGTAATAGCAGAGGAAGCTCGCGATATATTAGACTAGATAAAATATTTGTTTATATCACAAACACTTACATATATAGGAAAAAAACACAAATAAATTAAATATATATATTCAATTTACTATTATATTAATAGCTTGTAGATTTTTTATTGTTATCTCATGACTAATCTATTATTATATATGACTACGCACTATGCATCTAATCTTTATGGTTTATTTATTTTCAATAGTTAAATAAATATGGAGATACTTGCACATAGTTAAAAATACAGATTATGTGACCACAGGTTAAACAAAATTAATGGTTTAATATTCCGTGTATAATAGTGGTAAGAGAAAATAAAAGTCATAACCCGATAATATGGTACTTAGCTGTGCAGGCTACAGGCTGAGTAAAAAACCCGGGTTTGTTATGTAGTGTTACAACCACAACAAACTCAATTTTGTCCACAGCAGTTGTGCTTGTGAAGAACCTATAACAGTTCGATTTTCAAAATATTTTCTTGCCTTGTATTTATAAATTGTAGAATGAATTCCATTTGAGATGGTCCCAGCGTGCTTATGACATGGGGTTCTTAAAAAAAGGTGTAAAAACGGCACTTCTTTAGGGCCAGCGTTGCGGAATGACCTAATGAGGTTGGGATTACAGACCACCTGATGGTGCTGCCCGTCTGCTTTGTTGTCAACTCTCCAGGCTCTAAGCAATATTTCATAGAGACACATTATATATAAGAAATTACAATCTCTTTTATATTATATGGTCTTCTATGTTGCATACTGCATGTTACAGGCTCTTGAAGACTACAGGATCGACAACGGAACGATCGTCGGATTCCCTGGGGCGAAGGCCTACGAAGGAGAGAACATGTTGTTTGAGAAGTGCGACATTCTAGTGCCAGCCGCCATCGAACAAGTTATCCACAAAGAAAATGCCCACAAAATCCAGGCTAAGGTAAATTATCTACATAAAAGCCGAGGGGAATGCTTGCGGTATGGTATGTTAATGAATTTATTGTTGTGGTCCACTCGTATCAGTGGCGTAGCGTGCCTTGGAGAGGCCCTGTATCAAAATAAGTGGGGGAAGGGGGGCAAATGAAGGGACTAAGGGGGTAAAGATTGCTCACAAAAGAAAAACAGTGCTGCATTAAATTAAAATAAATATTATTGAGTATAAGCTAAACAATTCAAATTAAATATACAATTTTGTGTTTATTTCCATTAGGTGACATTGTCGATAATATTTTACTATTTT
Source organism: Asbolis capucinus (assembly GCA_018249125.1). NCBI lineage: Eukaryota > Metazoa > Arthropoda > Insecta > Lepidoptera > Hesperiidae > Asbolis > Asbolis capucinus. The sequence continues at coordinate 8,557 of DWJZ01002927.1, forward strand.
CTGCTTATACACGTTAGGGGCCTCTGTAGCCCGGGGGCCCGCATCATTGATACGGCGGTAGCTACGCCCTCGATTCGTTAGTTGGTATGTGTCTGGAGGTGACCAAGTGACTAGTTTACTGTTGTATAAAGGTATACACAAATTATGCGGATAAGATAATAATATAATATATAATTTCATAATATTTTATTTAATAATAATACTACAGTATATATTGCATAATAATTCGTGCGTATCATATTGCATACAAATTTAATATTATCGAAAATTTAATCAATTTATTCAACAAATTCCTATCGTGAAGTTTTGGAAGAACCCGAAAGTTCCAAGGATTATTTTGCTGAAATGCATTTGCAGACGGCTTCCTTAGAATAATAAATTGAATAATGCTTTTGAAGAATGCATTTTTAACGGTGTTTATCTATTTCAAACTAACCCAATATGAATCAGCTTTCTTAAGACAACAAAACTAATCTTTGTTATTTCTTGATATCAGAGTAACCATGAGGCGTTCTCTGTTAAATAAGTATAGCCAAGTAATACTAATATCGTCAAAAAAGCTACTAGAATACTAATTGCAAAGTACGTATAGAATCTCAATACAAAATGTGTATTAAGGACAGATTAGAGTAATCATTAATGTATCTAAGAGCAGACCTTTCTTAAAGTTAAGAAATAAACTTTATTGTTTTTCTTTATTTAAGATAATCGCGGAAGCGGCCAACGGCCCCACGACCCCCGCCGCAGACAAGATTCTGATCGACCGCAACATCCTGGTGATCCCGGACCTGTACATCAACGCTGGAGGTGTCACCGTCTCCTTCTTCGAGTGGCTCAAGAACCTCAACCACGTCTCTTACGGCAGGCTGACCTTCAAATATGAAAGAGAGTCCAATTATCATCTGTTGGGTATGAAACTGTTGCTTCTATTATGCTTTTATGATGATTCTGCCTTAAGTTACAAAAGACCATGCATGGTTTCTTTGCTTATCCTAGTGCTAGGCTCTAGTCTGCTGTTACAATGGGCCCATAGGCTATACCACCCTCGGCCAATGCGCTCTGCATTACACATCTTTGTAAAGTTTATGGGTAAATTCCGGTGTGTGAGAAACTCTCCATCTCACAATGAATAAAATGATAATTTCTAATACCCTTATATGCATATTTGAAGTTTAGAATAGTATATACAGATTTTAGTTATCATTAAATTAAAAATTTAAAAGATTCAATACAAAATGATACTAATTCAATACAAAATTTTGCTTGAATATTTTAACTAATTGATAGTAATTAGTCTATAATTTTTTTAGCTTAACTACCTGCTATCTATCCCTGTGCTAAGTTTCATTCAGTTTCTCTCTACTTTCTAAGTGGTAGAGGGACAAATATCCACCTTTCCTCTACTTTCGCATTTATAATATTAGTAGAATTGTTTTAAAATAAACATACTTTATTTTTTTTTACATTACATATATTTTACATTACCTATATTTATTACAGAATCTGTGCAAGAGTCGCTCGAAAGACGCTTCGGTCGCGTCGGAGGACGCATCCCTGTCACTCCCTCCGAGTCCTTCCAGAAGAGGATCTCTGGTGCCTCAGAGAAGGACATTGTGCACTCTGGTCTCGACTATACCATGGAGAGATCTGCTAGGGTATGTTGGGTTTAATATTTTTGGAAATGAGACTCAAATATTTTTTATCGGTTAAAAACAGTCTTTATGTTACATCAACAAGTAATATAAGATCTCTTAAGATCAGAAGAACTTGATGTTATTTATTAAAACCTTCTATATAAAATATACTTTCAAACAACGAAAATGCAATTGAAATCAAATCAGTAGTTTTTGAGACAACCGTGAGCACATAAACATACATGAATACATACTGGTGGATCTTCTTTCTTTAGTCTGTTAAAAATTAGAAATATTTACATGTTTTCTACATTACATTTTTTTTCTAGGCTATAATGAAGACTGCCATGAAGTTCAACTTGGGACTAGATCTGAGAACGGCTGCGTACGCGAACTCCATCGAGAAGATATTCACGACATACGCCGACGCCGGCCTGGCCTTCTAAGTTAAGACACGAATTTAAAAGTATTGTCTGCATTTTTAGACTCTATAATAGTCTCTTTTGCACTTAAGTGTAACTATTAAGACATTATATTAATCGCAGTATTTCTTCTTTGTCAAAATCATGGCTTTTTTTTACTTTAATCTTAAGGATAATGATGTTACATGATTTCATTAAATTTTATTTTCCCTTGTGTATTGTCTTCAATTTCGAAATAAAATTGTTTTACTGTTAATTAATGTGGTTTTATTTATATTCTTTGTTAGTCTAATTATTTACAAGCGGTATAAGTATGCTTGTTGTACATCGATTTAATTCAATCACTTAGAAAAGGAATAGATACACAGTTTCATACAAAAGGTGCCTCCAAATAATACAATTTTAACCTTATAATCGTCGCTTAAAATTTATATTCGCAAAACTATGAATATCGACATCTATTTCTTAATTAGTGAATTGTATATTTGTCATCGATGTTATTTGAATTGATAAATAATTTCTACACGATTTTAATACTGGATAGGATTATACCGTTTACGAATACATGCCAGAAATATGGAAAACCATTATTATTTTAACAACAGTAATAACAGTCTTATGGAAACGGAATCATATTAATGTAACAATAATGGCACTAAGAATTATTATACGAAGGTAATGAGATCTTTTCAATTAAAAATAAAACACTTTCTTCCTATTTCTAATAATTTGCATAAAATGGAAATAAATTCAAAAACTGCCAGATAGTTTTCTCAAATATCCGAGAATGGTGTAAGCGGTTGTGCTCCCATGGCACTTCTTACAGTCTTAACTTCAGTCCGTACCTTCCTAACTTCGGTAGTAATTCCATAAGATAATTATTAAGAAACCCAATTTGTAAGAGTAATAATTGCAGAAAGTTAGTACAAGTTTTTTATAATCTCCACAAATGAGAAAGAATGAAATTTTTTTTTAAGAACATCCTCTATAGGCCACCCCAGATCCGTAAGTAGCAGCAAACTAGACCGAATGACGCGTTACTTACTTTAGTAGTGTTATGTAACATGAAAAATGTTAATGATGGACTAGTGACAGCGGTTCCAATAGAAATTCCCTTGTTCTTGTTGTTTCTGGGTTAAGACGATAAATTTTCGGGTAATAAGTGTAAGCCAGCTCCGAGTACTAATGGAGCTGAAGCATTTTTTTACATTAATTAAGTTAGCGCTTGACTATGATCAAGTGTACGCTGTAGTTTTAGATGTTATGTGCGTATAACGGAACATACTCACCTATTACGTGTAAAAAGTCACTGTCACAATCACCACATAATAAATGTCGGTAAGTTGTCAAAAAGCGAAGACAAAACTGATAATTTCTGATAAGTATTTTTAACCGAGCTGAAAGTGGCTATTTTGTATAATTAAAATGTCCATACTACCATTAATATTTACTATACTAACCTCATTAATAAATGGAATATTAACCAAAAGTGTTGAACTTACTTTCGAATTGCCGGACAGTGCAATTGAATGTTTTTATCAAGAAATCGAAAAAGACACTAGTGCCGCGCTGGAATACCAGGTAATTCTTTGTGCATTAATTATCTGCATTATTCACTTAAATAAATGGTCACTCAAAAGCATAAATATTATGCTAACCTCAATCAGTACTTGCACAATCTAAGGACTAAGTATTATTTTTAATAATTTTTCAGTTTTACTATGTCAGGATTTACCTCGTATGACGCTAAATGTTTTGGTTCTTTTAACGTTCACAATGTTAGTTTTCAGTCTTCATAACTTCATTTACTATATGACTTATGTTTACAAAATTTCATTAATAAATAATCTGTATACTAAATGCCTCTTAAATAAAACTTTTTATAGGTCATTACAGGCGGTCAGTATGATGTGGATGTAAAAATAGAGGCACCAAATAATCAAATAATTTATCAGCAACAAAAGATGCAGTATGATTCTCATCAGTTCACAGCAGAAAGGACAGGTAAGAAAAATAATATATATGTAACACAATATTTGTATCTAAAATAATTAATAATATTTCAAAATTGTATATTTAAAATAAAAAACAAAATCCTTAAAGTGGTATTATATAAAATCATATTTAAAATGATTACTGGAATTAAAAATTTCAGATGTGGTCAAAGCAATTAATTAATATTATCAACAAGTGTTATAACAATTGCCTACTTTACATATGCAAACAATCTATATCTCGCAAAGAGTTTATTTGTATTGTAGAAAATTTCAGTATCTGTATTACTCTATAATGATGTAATTTTAATTTTATTGTATTCTTTAATGTCAGTACTTAGGAGAGTTAGCAAAAGTATACTTTGACTATTGCAATTGTCTTACAGGTGTTTACAAGGTGTGCTTCAGTAATGAATTCAGTACATTCTCTCACAAACTAGTTTACATGGAACTAAATGTAGGCCCTGAAACACCTCTTCCGGGAATTGGAGACCATGCCACTGTACTTACACAGGTATGTCAATAAAATTATCGTTGTTTTATGTGTAATCTGATATAATAATATGTAAATAAAGCTACTTTTGCCGAGTGCCTTGTTTCCATCCTGATTGGCATGACAAGTTAAACAACAGCTGGTGTGGTTAGTGGGTTGCTTGTGAAAAAAACTTCTTGAATCCTATGGTGTTGTCAATGTATCCTGGTTCATGGCAGTCTTTAGCCATGTTAGACATCTCAGGTGTAAAATATATGTCACTTGGTTTGGCCACCTATCCCTGAACCAACACAGCATGTTGTAATGTGGTGTACTCTACTATATTGAGACATGTTCTCTATATTTAGGTATGGATAAGTTGAAGCCAATTGACATAAAAAATTTAAAAAAATACTTATTATCATCATAAGTTGTCCAAAGATATTTATTTATTTAATTTATAATAAAAATCATGATTGTGTTGCACTTGTATAAAATATTTTTTGACAATGGTGATATGTGGTGCATATTTATTTTATTTGAATCATAAATTGATGTATTTTCAGCTGGAAGCTTCGGCAGAAGTAATCCACAACTCTCTCAATACAATTATTGACCATCAAACACATCACAGATTGAGGGAAGCCCAGAGCCGGAAGCGTGCTGAAGATCTGAATGAAAGAGTCTTCTGGTGGTCAATGTGTGAAACTGTAGCTATTGTATGTGTCGCACTCGCTCAAGTCATGGTGTTAAAGAACTTTTTCAGTGATAGACCAACATTATACAGTAAAATGTAATAGTGGAATAAATTATGTATGTGATTGCCACTAAACTACCTCAGTATGTATGTGTGTGCTGTCACAGTGTCATCAATGTCCTTCAATTGCAGAAGTTAAGGGCATCTGTAATTGTATATTAATAAAAATCTACATCACAATAATTATTTTTTACACCCAGTGCACTTTACTTGAAGCATTACTTTTATTGTACCACACACAAATTATTGTAACAAACATAATTACAGTAAATATTAGTTAAATGTTTTATTAAGTGATAGTATGACATTATAATTATGTATAATGTGAGTTATACATCCCAATATATTTGTGGTAGTAGTGTGATGGCATTCAAATACATAATGATTTAGATTAAATTATTAATATATTTCATGAGGTAAACTCGACTTTGTTTAATTCCTTTATTACTCTAAGTGCATATGGTAACACAGGTTCCACTTCAGGCAAACATTTTTAATAACATCAATACATGTATAACCATTTCTATCAGGCCAGCGGAATGGAAAGACAACCCAAAATTTTGCAATTATTAGAAAGTTATTGCATTTGCGTGGTTTAATGGTGCCCAAAAGCAAGGACTAGATGAGGAAAAGTCAATCTCAATTTATTGAGTGACTCTGTTTCAAGACTTTTTCAATTATGGAAAGGTTAAGGTTACAATTAAGTTGCCTGATTGATAAGATATATGTATAGTTTGTGTACCCATTCCATACTACAGTTATCAACAATTCAGGGACCACAAGTGGCAGACATAGGGAAGCATTTTTAAATTGACTAAAACATGCTAAATATGAAAAAAAGGAAATATTAGCAGAATGGGCTTTGCAATCTGCTAATTACTGACCGTGGAAAATCACAATTATTAATCATTTATGGTAATAATTATGTTACATAAACATCGGTGCAGTTAAAGAAATATTCAAGTGTAGTGTAAATAAAATTTATTTTCCACTTTTCACATACATTATATAAAATTAATGAAAACAAAGGGTATAGATATCTTAATACATAATATTTGTTTGTTTAGATAAGTATGTAATATGCAGATTAATTACAGGATTTACTTTTTGACACAATATGATAATGATACAGACAATGGAAGAATTTAGCAAATCTGGGCACAGAGGTTAAGCAGTTATATATTAACAGTTTAGCTTACATGTCTTGTTACTTTTAGACATTTGAAATTATAAAATTCTGCCTCCTATTTCATGTTAGGTGTAATAGTAAACAGTCATAGCTATTGTAGAAAACTTGTAAATAGGAATAGAATATAAACTTGTCAACTGAACTAATTACGCTTTAAATTCTGTCAATATAACATGATTAGAATTAAAAGAGGACCAGTAAAGCAAATACACCATTAACCAAGGCACAAGGATAAGCAATAAGTGGCCTTTGTTCAGAGTCACCAGACATTGTAACAAATAGTCTACTGGCTGATAGTGCAGACCAGATAACAGCAATTGCAGATAAACTGAGCCCGACAGTCCCATCTAGTGTTAAAAATATGCCCAGGCTGGCCAATACAACCATAGGTAACATACAATATCCTAATACACTTGCTACACTTAAGACAGTGAAAACTCCCTCAGAGCGGCTCATGAGAGTTAAAAGGAAGTACATTAAAATTACTGACATTACAGAGAGGCCATAAACATAGCCAAAATGTGCTTTATTTCCTGACAGAAAAAGACATACAGCCAGTGCCAAACAAAAAGCAATAGGTCCAGCAATGTCAGTGTCTCTTAATAAAAAATTTGCATCATCTGCTTTAGAGTGACCATGAAATGGATTTAAAACAGCCAAAGTTTTTTCCAAGATCCTGTCTGGGTATATCTCTAGCTCGTCCAACAAAGGTGGTTCATCAAATTCTGAAGTTTCTTGTGTTGTTTCCCCTGGTATCGGAGCTGGAGTAAATATATTAGTGTTGTAATATTGGTTGTTGTTAGCTGGTATTCCTGGACCTTGTTGGTCATATGCAAAATTTTGCTGATCTGTTGGAAATGTCTGAAAATCTGCAAAATAGAATAGTTTACTATAAATGCTATGGTTACAACAGATTTCTTGGGCAACTAGATTAAAAAGTTAATTTTATACTTGGAATAACTATGAGTTATAAATATATTTATCTATAAGGTATAGAGATATAAAACGGTTAAAAAGCAGTAATTTTAGTTACAGAATAAATTTCAATAAACTAGTTGTCCAGTATCAACATGTTAAATTACGATATTGAATCTAATGCAGCACTCACCTAATGTCTGTGAAGGGTCAGCAAATGTATTTGAAGTATTGAAAGAATAATTTTGACTGGCATCCTGTTGCTGCCATGAATAATCATTATTGTAAGGGTTATTGAAACTAGGATTTGCCATTTGGTATAGGTTAGTTTTACGTTACCTGAAAAATAATAATTGAACGTAATCAAAAAATATATGTTGCGATCTGTTAAGAAGTATATACAAATTTTTAACTAGAAACAGTTTATACACTACAGAAAAGTACATAATGTTCACAGTTGGAAACTTATTAGATAAGTTTAGATCTTATTTACTTCACCTACCGTAATTTAATATTTATAGATAAGTTTCCGCTTAATAATCTGAATAAACAGTCGAAGGAGTAATAATTTACGGTATGAATTATTTTCTTTTTGATAAAATATTATACCATAACTCGCAAATCCAAACAATTTCGAGTCGACGTCATCTGTCACTGTCAATTTACAAACTCCGTCAAAAAAGGCTCTGGCTATTCTATGAATGGACCTATTATTCTATGCCACTACAGAGTAGTATTATCATAGAACAAGATGTATTTTCAGGGGCTGTGAATTTTTGAGATAGTGTCATAATTAGCATTGTCAATAAAAGTCTTATAAAACCTAATGTACAATTTTAGCGAATTAAAGTCAAAATCTAATTGGTTTTGCATGTATTTCATATCAATTTGATTCGCTAATATTATCTTATACGAAATGTCTTAAGCGGAGCGACTAAAAAATACACATACACTGAATTTAAATTTCACGCGATATCTGCATCCAGAACGTTTCGAAATCGAACATATAACGTCGTCGTCTGATCTAAAATGGGCTCACTATCGATATACTTTCGAGAAAATCCTTTCTAAAGAGGCTGCTTGTGCAACTGAAACTGTTAAGTACAAACTTTTAGTCAACCGTATATCACCGTCGATATTTCATTTTATACGGGAGAGTAATACATACATTGACGCTATTAAAATACTTGAAAATACATATGAGAAGAGATGAAACATAATTTTAACTAGACATCACCTCACTTCTAAAAAAACAACAACCAGGAGAATCCATAGTAGAATATTCGAGAGCTTTTACATTACTTACACACGATTTTCATTTTAAAACAGAACAACATCAAAACGAAACAATTCTTGGAGCGCTGATATCAGGGATGTCATCTAACAAGATAAGGGAACGATTGTTAGAGAAATGTACTATGACAATAGAGGAAATTTTAAATTTAGTAATTCCTCTCGAAAGTGCAGAAAGCACGTCTCACATGATTATATCCAATACCGGACCTGGTTTTTCCAATGCATTAACAGAAATTCAGGAACAACAAACAGCAGGAAAATTTAGCTACTACCAGTACCCATAATCGTCGTCAAAAATGTTTCTTCAGTGGTGATAGTATTCATGCAAGATTGAAATGCCCCACATACAATACAGAATGTCAAATTTGTTTAAAACGAGGACATTTTGTATACGTTTTCTGTAGTAGTGGACAAGTTGTGAGTGATAAGAAGAACGCAGCTACGGTATATAACTGTAAATCTCAAAGATCTCTCTTATCAACTACTACGCAACAATACAAATTCATCATCATGTATACAAAAAACAACCTTTGCTTGTCCTAAATGACCTATGCGCCGACGTTATCATCGGCCATGACATTTTAAAGAATCATTCATCTTTACAACTTCAACTCGGAGGACACAAGGAACCATTAAATTTTTTAATGTTTTAGAAACAATCGTTCCTCCAGCGTCTCTTTTTACCAATCTTTCGCCTCATATTAAGCCGATAGCAATACGCTCCCGGCGTCACTCAGAGGAAGATGAAGCATTAATATCCAATAAAATTACTAATCTTTTAAAAGAATAAAAACATGCGTGCGTACAAAGTACACATGTCAGAAGTGAAACTTCTTTGACGAACTAATTTATAAATCTTGTTTATATTTATACAAATCTAAAACTTTAAATTTCCAAGATTAAGAGGAAGGGAAAA
>DWJZ01002928.1:0-18147 GCA_018249125.1 Asbolis capucinus
ATGAACAGGAATGTTTGTTCTGTGTGTCTGGGTGTGTAATAAAAATATCTATTTAAGTATGTATTTAAAAGTATATACATATGTATGTATGTTTATCAGTTATCTGATCACCATTGCACAAGCTAACGGTTAGTTTGGGGTCAGATGGCCGTGTGTTTTGTCCAAAGACATTTATTTTATTTATTTAAAGTTTTGCGATAATTGTTCATAGATCACAAATTCGTATTACGTATCAAAAACAATCGTGTTTATCAATCAGCAAGTGTTTTGCAATCGATCACGTACCGTTGTGTTTCTGTTTCTGTTTGTTTGCTGCCTGCTCGCTGTTTGCAAGTTTTAACAAATTTGGAATAACGTCAGACACAAGCGGTGCACCGCGTCGTAATTTTCTCATAAATCATTAAAAAAAATTGTGAGCATTTTTTGTATTGTCACAGTTATTTGTAGCAGAGGTCAGCAACCCACGGCCCGCGGGCTGCATGGTGCCTGTAATCCGTTGATGTGCGGCCCACTCAGACCACGTTTATTTACAGCAGGTAGTCACATCTATCTATATGTATAAAAATGTTTGTTATTATACTTCTCCGAAACGGTTAAACCGAGTTTGATAAAATTGTATATTTACGCTGGATATGGTCTGAGAATTCATAACTATTTTTCATCCCCCTAAGTGATAAGGGTAGCTGTCTAGGGGTAGATTTTGAAACATTCTTCATTAGTGCTCCGCTCCTATTGGTCTTAGCGTGATGATATATAGCCCATAGACTTCCTGGATAAATGAGCTATCTAACACTGAAGAATTTTTCAAATCGGACCAGTAGTTCTTGAGATTAGCGCGTTCAAGCAAACAAACAAACAAACTCTTCAGCTTTAAATGTGCCTCTCTGATTCACAGATTGTGGGGTAGTACCAACAGTATCCTGGAAACGATTGCGAGCAGGTTGGACTGCAGGTACGTGGGTCATTGCTGTGCTATTTTAAATGGAATGGCACTGCGATGACACACATTTTTATATTTTTTGTATTTTTAAGTATTTTTGTCTTTATTTTTGTTTTATGTTGTCTCGTATTATAAGGTTTTATGTGGTAATTGAATACTATTTTATGTAATATGTTGTGATGCTGATGTTATGTGATTTTAATTTAGGTTAAATATTAACATAGGAAATAAGTAATTATAATAGTATGATATAGGACTCCTTGTTACTAGAAATAAAATTATTATTATTTAAAATATTAGTATAGATAAACAATTAATCTGATAATATATAAATCAGTGTTTGTTTAATAGGAGATAGAGTACTGATATTCTTAGCAACTTTGTTCAGCAACTACCTAAGATGTCCAATAGAAATGATTGGTTTGGCAGAAGTCTCGCTGGGTTTGCTTAAACTTTTATCGTATCTTAGTAAAACAAATTGGTTAAACTGGACACAGTAATAAATCTAACGATTACTTTAATTTTTCGTTCTAAAAGTATGATACAATCTCAAGGTTAACCGTAAGCCAGTGACCCGGAGTCAAATGCCTATGCGCACCATACCGGCAAACTGAACCATTGTTTTTAATAGACAATGAATAACAGTAAAATTGGTAGTTCGACCATTATATGCCTTTCACTAGTCACTGTTTTCAATTTAGGAGACTTATTTACTTTAAAACACTACCTTCAAACAGTAAATCTACTATTGTATCGAATTTCATCTAAATCAGTCTAATGGTTTTCGAAATCCCATTCTAATTTTAACATACTTTTCTGCTAAAATAAAGCCGTCTCCCGCGATAAAAGAGTATCATATAACTCGGTAAATGAACTATCCATCACAATAAGAATTTTTCAATTCAGACCAGTAGTTACTAAGATTAGTGCCTTCAAACAAACTCTTTAGCATCATAATATTAACTTAGTATTAATAGCATTTATATACAATCTTATAATTCCAAGCACAGAGCTCCAGAAATATTTCAATTTGGAATCATTGGGAGTCCATAACACATACGAGCTTTAACACAACACCTACTAAAATAGTGCATCCGACAACTATCTCACTCTAGTGCAAGCCTACTAGGGTTGCCAACTATATATGTACATAACTTTATTACGCCGCTTACCATCGGACGGGATACTAGTCAAGCACTAACATACAGAGTGTTCTGCAGAACGTTGAACATAATATATGTACATTAATGGGTTGATCTGCTACCTAACCGACGCAAAATATGTAGTCTCAAGTCCAAGTATAGTGGTCCCAAGACAGTTTTTTATGATTTTTATTTTAATATTTCGGAATTTTGTCATTTTCATACACTGTAACCCCCATAAAAAAATTATGAGCATATCGAATCGAAAGAACTTGTTAGTTATTACAATTTTAACATTCTCTACTTCCTTTTTAAATCATTATTTCTTGCAAGTAAGAAAGAAAATAATGAACCCTCAAACATAAAAGTAGAGGTTGATAAAATTATAAGCTCAAGTGTATAAAAAAAAATAGAGTTGTAGGGATCTTCTGATTTTTTAAGAATATTTCTAAGGTATAACTTTTCTTACGGTATATATGTAGATTGCTTTGATATTTTTTTCGTAACTAATGATATTAACTGTTATTTACCTAGCTGAACCATTTCAATGAATTGTATTAATGTTAAATGTTATCTAGAATTTTTGAACAACCTGCATAGAAAGAAAAAAAATAGACTGTTTTGAATAAATTATACTTTTTACTGTTCAACATAAAAAAATGCTGTTTTCAACATCATTTTGATAGTTTATAGTTGCCTACCAATAAAATAGATTTCTATTTATTGTAGTTTTGATCGTTGAATGGCCTTTTGAAAGTAGGTTATAGTAAATCAATATGTTGGTCCAGAAGGTCTAAAAAGAATGTGATAAATTCAGTAAATTAAAGGGCCATTTGAGACGTACTATTTCATTGGAGGTGTCTTCAAGGCAAGAGTTCTTCTAAGTTAATGCTCTTTACCATCTAAGACAACATCGCCGCTTACTATCAGGTGGGATAGTAGTCAAGCAACTTAAAAAATGTAAAAAAAAATTACATTATTCAACCATACTGCCACGTTGCTATTATTTTTAATTATTTATAGCAATATACAAATAAACCAGAATATCTTTAAATTATAAAAAAATACAATATATACTTTTCTTAAATACTATGCATCGTTCTTCTCGGACCTAGAAATACGTTATTTCTTGTTTAAACAATTGACAACCCTAAGTGTACCTGACAAACCGCGAATTCTTTTCAAGTTGTAAGTAGCATAAGATTTGCCCAACTCCACGTTTTCGTATTGGAAACTTTTCCGTTCCGTTATCCTGCTCAGGTCTCGGGGAGTTCCGAGGACTCCGCGTGAGTTTCGTACAGGTAAAAAAGAAGGCTTTGTATATTTAATTACATGTTTCTATGAACTATCATAAGATGCTAGGGTATTTCTTTTATTTTATAGTTGTTTCCTACCGCCATCTAGTGTAAAACATTATGACTCATTCCGACAAGTGAAATCCAGGAAATGAACAACCAAATTCTTCAATTCGACACTAACAAGAGACAGATGGAACTGCCATCTCGTTTCGACATTTTCCACAATTATACTAAAACACGTTTTTAACAAGACCTGTTTTTCAATTTTGTAGATCGCGTGCCTACAAAGCCCCTTATTAATCAATTCACTGACCCAAAAGACCTCTGATTTTCAATTTTATGTCTATTAATTACAGCTAATAGGTTCGATGTGTAGCTATTCATAATACTTGAACTCATTAATAGCCCAGTATTGAGCACGGGTCTCTTCTATTGATATTATTGAAGAATTCTCTGTTATATTCAAGTGACATTTCATTTATTCGGCCTTCAGGATGCTGGCGACCAGAAAATGTACTCATAAACCAGTTTACAATTACGTAATCTTACGGAGGTTAACTTTAGCAGTAAGTTACTTTTATATCCAGGGATCCCGGTACATTTTTTACTGTCAAGTAATTTTTTTGTGAGTAACATAATTTTTTTTGTTACACACGTCCGCAGAGTTTTTAGTGGTGGTATATTCTTGTAAAAGAAAATCGTCACTATATGCCAGTTCTGCCACCAGTCACTTGGGGGCGCACCTGTAAAGCCTGATACTTATTTGTCAGCATTTTTCATTTCTATGATACTACTTAATTGCTTATTAACTAAAACATCCTATTTTTTTGCTTAGTTGAATGAGTAGCTTCATTTGAATGAGACGCCGAAGTTTTTGTTATACAAAAATTCTTGATTGCGACAGCTAACACTGATAGCAGAGAAACATAGTCCAAGGTAGGTCGGGAAACATGCCGACTAGTCGTAGCCGGATAGTTGGCTTTACCGACTCGACAGCACATCTCTAACTAAATAAGTGCAATTATGATAACTATGGTAGCAAAGCAGTAATAGCCTAGTGGTTTGAACATTGATCTCTTGACCGGGTTCAAATCTTGCGGCGCGCACTACTAATTTTCAGAGTTCATTGTCACTTGCTACAGTAAAGGAAAACATCGTGAGTAAACCTGCACTCCTGAGATTTTTCGATACAGTTCTCAAAGGTGTGTGAAGTCTACCAATCCGCACTTGGCTCTTGGTCTCTGGCCTGTACACCCTTTCAATGTAGGTGAAGACCCGATCCCAGTTGTGGGATAATTTTAGATTGCAATTATAATAGCTATGGATGAATCTAAAATTATGAACGGCAATGTTTACTGGAGGAGGATTCTACTGACTGTCTTGGAAGCATCAGGGGCCTGATCAGTCTCTATAGCCATTAATATTAAAGTTACATGTATATTACAGTAAAGTACTTGTAGTGTCATCTCTTATCATAATATAATACATCGCTAAAAGATTCAAAGAGATCGCTATTACTTTTAGCAAAAATACTTACATTAATATGTAAGTAGACTCGGCGCAACATCGTTCCGAAATTAATGTGAACAAACCATAAAAAATTAATTAAAATTAAAGAACTAGACTGATCAAAATACAAGTACAAACTAAGAACTACGTTGTTGTATCGGTCAAACAAAAAAAATACTTAACAGCAACTTATGCTCTGACGATCTTAATTTAATTTTATAACTTATCAACTTAAAGAACTAATTTGCATTATATCTTTATGATTTATTAATTTACATTTTAACATACTTTCTGTGTTTTTTACCGCGAAAATTACTTTAATTATAATTCAAAGAGCCCCCTACCGTTTTTGCCTATGTTGATCAGTGATATCTAAAATTCATGGCCAAATTCATCCAAATGGGCCCAGTGTTTTCGGAGCCTATTCTGCTGAAACGAACGTGTGTATTTTTAACTTGAATTTGAAATTTTCATATCCTTGATATAATTCCTTCTATATAAATTCAGCGTTTCTTTAATTTTATCCTATGAAGGATTGAAAAAGGGAAGTGAAAATTTGTACTAAAACACCTCATAATATTTGTACCTAGTGTTTATTTTTAAAATGTCTTTAAATCTCGAGAAATACTTAGCATTTAAGTTACTTTACATCCCTAATTATACGAGGGTTCCCTTGGGATACGGGATGAATGTTTGTGTGGGAATTTTGTTCCACTAGTAATAAGCAAATCAATGTACAGGAATAAGCGAAGCAGCGGGTACAGCTAGTTAGTATATAAAGGCCATTTTCCAGGCAGTCATAAACTCTTTCTTCCTCAAAAAAGTGATAGACGTGACCTGAGATAATTAAAAGGTTTCCTTAAAATAAGAAACACGGATTATAATCGCAGTACATTTATAATTTCGTAAAATCTTTTTCTCTTCAACAAGGAAACATTTCCTTTCACATCCAGAGCATCAAAGAATCCTTTTCTTGTCAAGGTGTGGTCCAAATTTTAATTTTTATTAATCCTTATCCTTTATACACGACGTTGAATTGGAATTGACGTGGTATTTAACTTTAAAACGCATCAAAATTATTATAAAACAAATTAAATTGAAGAAAAAAAAAATATTTTTCTAACACGTAAAACAATCCCAGCTACGTATATGTTTGTAACAAGTAGAAGATTTGTTGTAAAACCGTCACACTATATGTTTATCACACTAATAAGTACCTATCTTTAACAGCGATTCAATGTAACAATACGCAAGTTTTATAAAAATAAAGAAAACGTTAAAAATAAAACGTTACACTATTATTTTCACACAAAAATTGTTTACAAGATTTGTACAGATAAGAACGAGACGGTAGTGTGTTGATGTACGTCACGAAAATGAATGAAGTGGTGTTCGTGAAGATGCAATGCATTAGTGCAGAGTTCTATTTCGGTGCATGAGCACCGAATGAACGAAGACAAAGCGAGACACAGTCCCATGATGCTCTACCCACATTACACGAAAGTGCTGTTTGTCAAATACCCGCATTAGTCAACACTCACCCATATTGTGGTGATAGAAAGTTCTCTTCCACCAAACGATATATAACTAAGGTCCGCCCGCGACTCCACTTGGTCCCAATGTTCATAAAAAGTGGCCTATGTCAGTTTCTAGAATATCAACTATCTTCACATAAGAAAACAAACCGTCGCTCCGTTTCGTCGTCAAAGACAGACAAACACACACACTTTCACATTTCAAAGTCATAGTGAAATCATTTATTTTATGTAAGCATTTACAATACTCTTATGAACGTCATTTTTTAGAATCAATCACCGTTTTGGAAAGTTGATATAATAATGAGGAAAATAAACGGCGAAAGAAACTACTCAGCTCATCTTTTCAATAATACAGAATGATTACAAAGAACAAACTTGGGTGGAACTGGTTGCGCATGTGTATTATTTCCAAGTATCCTTGTCATTAATATATTCATTGATACTATAACATCCCTTTTCTATGAGTCGGGAATTAATTTGCTTTTTAAATATTTCGATAGGTAAGTAAAGAATGGACTTTGTTATAATATTTTACCACAAAAGATCGCTACACTTTACGTAAGCGAAATGAGCATGTAACCATATGGTGCATATTTGGAGTTTGTCGACTATTTATAATATTAATATGGATTATCCGACTGCCTTGGAAGGAGGGCAATGATTTTCAATTGTAGGCATTTATGTATGTATGTAAGGTACATATGTTTGTATGTATATTTGTATGTTTTCCACTAGAGCTACTCCTTAAAGAATTTTAACGTTATAGATGTTATGTTGTACATTTTCGAACTGTTGTTAATTTTTAGAACAGTGTTTCTCAATGAAATAATTTTGTGCAAGTTTATGATGTATTTTTACTACTTAACTGATACTAACACTAACTGAATTATGCTATATTTCGGGTACTCACTATATATGTTTTTCGCACGGATATTTCGACCCAGTTCAGCTATGATCCATCAACTGGGTCGAAATATAGGCGCTAAAACAAATACAGCATAATACACACGGTCCATGATGAGTCGGATTTAAAATACTAAGTGGTTTGATTAATTCTCAATAGACATCTGTTTGTATATTTGTGTCTGATTTATTCAAGACCATAGAATTCCTTTTACAGAGGGTTGTGGATAACAAAAGCAGTGAATGCTACATAGGCGTAGTGATTAAGAAAGAGATTTCCACTTTCTCTCGCCGAATATTTTTTACGAGCTTTTATTTAACTTACAGTGTATGTTTTTTTATATTCAATAGATTAGTGCTTGACCACAATCCCATCTGATGGTAAGCAGCGCTGTGGTCTAGGTAGTAAAGCGCGCTAATTCAGCAAAAGCCTATTCACTCTTGATTTAAAGACATTTACATTGTAATCGAACGGAAACACTGACGCGGGTAGCTTATTCCAGTTCTTCGTATTACGCATGATAAAAGAAACCACAAAGCTAGACGTTCGTACTAGTGAAATGTATACAACGAAGGGATGGAAGTATGTTAATATATTTGTTTGTTAACTGTTCAGGCCAATCTTGCGAGCTTAAATAGACCTACTTCATTTTAAACTGCGATGCTGAAATTTTGCATAAGCCTTTCGTTCTGCTGACAATGTACATTTATGATAAGCATCACCTGATGCTACGTTCAGGATTGGCTCCAGACAAGGGAACTGCTCAACGGTTAACAATACACTTTATATTGTATTATTTATCTATAATTAAAGCTTGTGTTTTACATACTTTAAATTGGATTAGGAAGTCATCTTTCATCGTAGATTATTTGTTCCATGCAATAATTAATATTACAATAAATATCCATAGATAAGACAGCGGCATACCCAGGCATCCTCAGACCACAGGTTAAGAAACACTGTTCTAGGTTTTAGAATATTCCAGCTCAGTACTATTGTAATCTGATCGTACATAGGACTCAAGTAGAACTAAGTGAGCGCAAATTGAATCAGACTGTTCAATACTCATTTGCATATTGGATGGGATTGGATGTAAGAAGAGCACCAAAGCCATAGTCTAATTCTATTAGTTGGTGCCACATGATATCATTTTAATTGGATCAATATATGAAACTCTCATAGCCTGGTGGCTTGTGTTGATCGGTTTGATCGGGTAAATTAAGAAATAGCGAGCATATTCTGGATCTCCTACTTACTGTACTCGACAAGACTGATTTTTACAAACTTTTATTTAACTTGCAATGTACGTTTGTATATTAGTACGTTAACATATTTGTTTGTTACATATCTTACAAGCTTAATTAGACCCACTACTTCTTACACTACGGAGCGGAAATTTTGCATTAACGTTTCATCCTGATGACAATGCATTTTTATGACAAACATGACCTGATACTGCGTTCAGGATTGACCAGACAAGGGAAGGGACAACGATTAACAATACCGTTATTAAATTTAGTGTGTTTCTTTGTATTATGGACCTACAATTAAAGAGAATAGAATGAGAATATTCACAGATGTGGTAATTAATATTTCATACGGCCAGGTTACTTGTGTGACAAAATATTAATCACAAATAATTCACTAGGCAGAACAAAATTTGACGGGTCAGACGTTGTGATATTGGACCAGTTTCCATTTAAAAGTATAGAGATCTATATGCGGTTGAAAATCAATCGTAATTCAATTTAAAAAATAAATTATCACAGAAATGGCTGAACATCTGAGTGTTAAAAACGGCAGGGTATGTATTTTTTAAATTTAGTTATATTATATATTTTCGATGCATTTATATATAAAATAATTACTTTCTACACTCCTTCTCTGTAGAAAATTTAACTGTATCAAATTAGTCCACGGAAATCATAAAAAGGTACAAAGTTTTTCTTTGCGTATAAATAGATTCCCTTATTAATTTGTATTACTGATACGTGCAGAACCTCATCTTGATAACAAAGTTACCGTAATACACAAATTAACACCAGTTTCACTAGAATTCAATCGTAGCAGTATTTAGCAGAGGCATCGGCAATTCCATGAGATTATCTCGGGCAGAACCCGAGCGTGACTCGAAAGGCAATCGGTCATAAATTCGTGACCCAATTCTTAGAGGTTTGAACGTACATTACAGTAAAATGAACTTAATGTCTAATGTGTAGTCCTATTCTTGGGGTTACTGAGGAGAAGAGGAGTGCTGCCCTCCCCCCCTGTAAATGCAACCCATCAGGAAATATTTTCTTGAAGCAGAAGGATTCCCGTTAATAAGTACGATGCAAGAGTCTTAAAGAAAAGAGTGAATAGGCATCACTCAGCTTGCCCAGCATCTAAGACATCATCGCCACTTACCCCCAGGTAAGATCTATGTCAAGCAGTAGCTTATAAAAAAATATATAAACCGACTGTTGTCGCCTCGTCAGGGCCTTCTTAACTCCCCCTAGCAAAGAGCTAGGTACGCTCATGGTCCTTTTTTATTAGCCAGCCGAGATGAGCTTAAGCCGAACCTTTGGACAAGGTGGAAAGCGGTTACCGTTTCCAAAGCAGGTCAAAGCATAAGTGAAGTGCTGTCGGTCAAAACAGAAGAACTGGGTATCAAGCAAGAGAGTGGTATCTAGTAAGCAGGCTACAAGAAAATATTATAACAGATCAGTTATAATAATAATTAATATAATCCTTTCACAGAGTCCTCCCACAAAGCATCCAACTGCTGCGGGTATATCACTATTTAAGTATAATATTATGAATCTTGTATCTGGTCTCGCTCTATCCTAGGTGGTACCTACTGGTGTCTCCTCCTGAATATTGGGGGTCATCATCCTCGTTGGCTGTTGGAGAAAACTTTACCTTATCTCCGTGTCTAATGTTATTTTTTCGAGTAACTCATAACATAACCCTTTCTGTTTTCCGTCGTCGATAACTTCCATGTTTAGCCTGCAGTCAGTTTCAGATTTTTCAATTTCAATGATCTAAATCTCCATCCAAAACCTTAGCATCTTTTGCATCGAACACATTGATAACAAAATTATAGTTTTGTACCTTTATACATCATAAAAAACGCACTTCAATCCGGTGGCAAATCAACGAACAGTCCCGATATAGCAGCGCACAAAAACCTGTGAAATAGTAACGAGACGAGGTCTTTGAAATCCCACTTTCATGGAACTGAGCTGCGGAATATACAGATATTTTATACGATGCCACACTACGAGAGTACAAAACGATTCTGTGACATAAAGCGAGATACATAATGTAAGATTGTAGACGCTCTTTTAATATTTTTATGTACGAATTTTAGTTTATCTTTTATTTTTAGTTTGGAATAAAAATTTTATAATTTTATATTTCATTTTTATATTTATAAATGTGCATAGGTTATAAATATTGAAGCCTCAAAATGATCTAAATAAGCCTTAAAATGTACCGTGGATTATGCCAATACTGTGTACCTAATACAGGTTTCAACCCGTAAATAACTCACAACTGCTCACGGGTTTCTCCTAGTACCTGAGGAAGCATCTTCCGCCACTTTACTCCAATAGGTGGAGTATATCGGTAAGATCAGTATTAAATTAACCTTACACACAAATAACACATTTTATCAAACTGGTCACAAGTTAAAAAGCTCTTTTTGGAAATAATAATAATTTGTCATAACTATGTTATACATGTTTTCATTTGCTATGACTAAGGTATTCTATTATCTCTTAAATGATGCACATTACAGGTAGATAAAACGTTTACGATTTTCATATATAATCGTTCTCTTAGCTTAATTATATTAGTCCAAGTTTCCCACTTAGCATTAATTAGTTTAATTAGCTTAATTAAGCTTTCGAACATTTACAAAAATTTAATACATATAATAATGTACGTCTAACAACTCACCTAAAAGATTTCAAACGTAATCAAGATATTATATGTTCTGTAACTGTTAATCACGTTAAGAAACATTTTTATATAAAGTAAGCAAAAATTAAAGGTGGATAACTGAGAAATATTAAATTTTCAAAGTATCAAAATGGCAGAAACGTGTTCGCCGAATATTAAGTACTCATCACAGAACTTGTCAGAAGTTTCGTTTCCTAGTCGTTTCCCGCCGTGACAGAAACTTTGGTGGAAATATTCGGATTATTCTTACTGCCAAGTAAAACTTACTCCATCCTTCTGCCTTATTTTGTTTTCTAAGTGGCCTCCATACTTTGGCAAAGGGATATCTGCCCTGTCCCTGGCCCTGTCAAGCCTGGGCGGTGAACTCCACCTATTAATTTTTTTGAGTCCAGTAAGAGATGGACGAAAGAGAAAGGACTACACTCCAGAGATGCGTGGCAAGGAGGTGGTTAATGCATACCAACACAGTCGGCTGTGCTGGTTATGTTGGACTCACGATAGATCTATGTATGTGCCCATCCACTAAACACCGCGTGAAGTTGTCTTTGGCCTTTCAGTCTAATTCTTCATCGGAAGCGACCACACTTGGACTGTTCATGTTCAGAACCTATATATGTAGAAAACTCCGATAGCATGATTTAGGTCTCTGTGAGATCGCTATGATTTTATTTATTTTTTGCTTGTTGGTTTGTGTATACGACTCTGACTATTGTGTGGAACAACTTATTCGGCCATGAACTGCTCTGAACTCGACATATGGGTGTGCTCGGAAAGTGGATAATAACTGCTAGTTAATTTTATTAGCATAACCGTGCCTTAGTGGGGACATACGGATTCCAGTTGTTACCGTTTCAAAGCAGTTGTTTTATATTTATTTTATTTATATATTTAAGGTTTACCAACAGTTTTGTCAAAAAACAAAGTTTACACTTGATAATATCTTATATAATATGACAAAACCTAAAACCGGTAAGCGCCACATGCTTTATGAAAATCAATTTATAAATATCCTGTGGGTAGTTATAATAACTTGACAATAGCAAAGCAAGAAGTATAACCAGAACAGTGGTAATTATGCGCAAACATTAAGTGAAAACACAAGATCGGAGTTTATCAATCCCATGGAAGCCAATATTCAAATCGTCATACTGTTTATATAATTTACACATACGCGAAATAGGAAAGTTCGCACCTAGAACCGTCCTTCTTAAAGGAGGCACTAGAGGAGTTATTTTATGACGGGGATACCTAAAAGGCACCCTGAAGCATATTCTTTGAAGGATTTGTGGGCAATCAATGTGATTTCTGACAAGTTTATACAAAAATTTAAAGTCAAGAAAATCTTTTCGTTTCTCTAGTGGAGCCATTTTAAATTCTGCTAATCTGTTGTGATAGGATACCTCTATATTGACAAATTTTGTGCCTTGTGCTAGGTGCCATAAAAACTATTAAATATATTGCATATCATTTAACATCAGGTAGTTCGCCTTTTTGACCTCACGCCATCAGGCTTTTGGCACTTAACAAGATTACTTACGTTCATCTGAGGAAGTACAACGAATTACCATCAGCTGACTTGTTTGTTCGTTGGTACATAAAGCTGTTTAAGAAGAAAGAAATGCGTCTCTGTTTTTATCTCTTGCGAAAATAATGTATATGACAAAACACATTATCATATCTAACATAGCAAACCCAAACTATCTCACTACTGAGAAGGTACAGGCCATAGTCCACCAATGTGCCTGAGGGTTGGTAGATTTCACACTTTCGAAAATTTTATGCAGAATTCTCAAGAGCTTAGGTTTCCTCACAATTCCTTAGCGAAGCAAGTAATAATTATTTGTAATTACGCACATAACTTTGAAAATTTTAAGTGCACGCATGATTGAAGCCAAAATCTCTGGTTCGGACAACATTCAAACCGTCCTACACTACTGTTGTTAATTATTTTTGGGTATCTAGGTAGCAAAGCCTAGATTTTTTATGATAATAGCTCAAGAAACGAGAGAACGTAAGTGGTCATTACCATACCCATATACAGAAATGGCAAACTAAACACCTATATGTTATAGGCGAAGAAAAAAGAACTGGTTTTCAAAGAATTGAGAGCACAATTTACCATTTTGGAGTAAAGAGTAGCTTTAGTTACGTTATTAATGACACAATAATAATATTGATAATACAATCTGACAGCCTGAAATGGAATGGAAGTCTAGAACAAACGGGATATTTATGAACTAGAACCAATTAATAAAAATTGAGTTACAAAAAAGCAAAGGAAAAATTGATTTCAGTACTTAGCCTGTTATTGTGGTAGCATTAATCTGTGACACGTGTCAACTGATTCGTTAAATCGCTTCACAAATAGATTGTAGATTGTGTCATATTTTTTTCCTTTACTTTCCAACCAAAATTTAAAATTATGACTGGAGCAAGGTTAATGATATTTCGTACTTGTTCAGTACGAGATTCTATTTTTATTGAATGGATATAAAATTTACATATTAAATTAAGACAAATTAAGTTAGGTTATTGCGCCATCTATGAATCGCTTAAAGTACTAACAAGAAGAGGAGGTAATTAAAGACTGCCCTTAGTACAAAACAGATGACTCTGTACGTAAATAATAACTATGAAAAATATTGAAATTATGACCAATTAATTTTAAAGAAATGTATTTCCTTTTCATATTTCCTGATTTTTGGAAAATTTTAACTTTATGTTA
This sequence comes from Asbolis capucinus, assembly GCA_018249125.1. Lineage (NCBI taxonomy): Eukaryota > Metazoa > Arthropoda > Insecta > Lepidoptera > Hesperiidae > Asbolis > Asbolis capucinus. Next base: position 14,002 of record DWJZ01002928.1, read on the forward strand.
ACTTTTTAATTAACTTTTTTGTCCAACTTGTAATAATAAAGGAACCAAAGAAACGCACAACTAACAACGAAAGCTGTCAATGTCAGGATAATAATTTGACAACTATTTTTCTAGGTTGTTTGAGTTTGAGGAAAAGAAAAGACATTTTTGTAAATCGCTCTAGCTTTAAGATTAATTCAGATTAGAAAGGAACAAACGTAAACTGAAATGGAGAATACAATCGAAGAACAAATAGCTCCGGAAAAAACCATTTTCAATGCAATAGGACAGGGTGACTTAGCCGAATTCAAGAATATTTTAACACAGCATAAGGGCAGTGTAGATTTCTTTGACGAAAATGGTATGACGGCATTACAGCACGCTGCTTATAAAGGAAGCAAGGAAATGGTGCAAATGTTGCTTGATCGAGTAAGTATTTCGATCCAGTTCTGTGAAACAGTGGTTAGGTTGACGACTTTCATAACCTGCATGTTTTCAGGGTGCGGACGTCAATTCTGGGAAACATGAGTACAACTACACAGCTCTGCATTTTGGCGCATTATCTGGAAACTCAGAGGTATGTAAGTTATTGCTGGAAGCCGGAGCTAAGCCTACAGCTCCCAACTCTGTTGGTCGCACCGCTTCTCAGATGGCTGCGTTTGTCGGGAACCACCACACTGTGGCGACCATAAACAACTTCATACCACAAAGTGAGATTTCCTACTACTCAGTTTTACAAGGGCAACAGAGTGAACCCTATCTTCCTTCATTCTTAGTTGATCCCTTACACAAGTTTGTCTTAGGGGTCAACATTCATCCAGTAAGATTAGCTCTAAACTTACAACATGCACCTGGCCTCTTAGATAATGCAGATAAAGTAAGTAAGGTGTTAGAAATGTTGTGTAAGAAAGAGATGACGAGGGGAAGTGAAACTAATGAAGTGATGGCATTTAAATATCATTATCTATCATACATTATCAGAGAGATCAATAACATAAGGGACAAGCAGAAACCTATCACCGATAGCAATAAGGATGAGAAGAAATATGATGTTGTTGAAATTTTCTCGAAGAAGCTATTAAAACCTGGTAAAGATGGCTATTCATTAGATTTAATGGATATATTCCTAAAGGACTGTGTCAGGGAGTTTCCTTATAGAGAGTGTACCACTTTCCATCAAATGGTGACCTCCTTGACCAGCAAAGACCCCCCTCCAGCACTGTCTGTGATAAACTGTGCAATTAATGGTCAGAGAGGATTTGTTGACGCCATTCCATACTGTGTCACATGTGGTGAAGAAAAACCAGCTAAGAAGTGTTCCAAATGTAAATCTGTACAGTACTGTGACAGGGAATGCCAGCGTTTACATTGGTTTGTGCATAAAAAAGCCTGTAACAGAGAATCAAGTGTGCCAACCCCTGCAAATTCTAAAGTTAATGTAGACGCAGCCGAGATCACCACAGAGCTTCAAAACCTTGTAGCCGGATAGAATATAAACATTTAACTTGTAGAGGTGGCACAATAATTGATAATAATATTTCGCTTACATTTTCACAATTTTTTAAAAACCGACTTTGTACCAAAATAAATCCTGCCTTTTGTTACTAATATCACTTATGCAATAATTTTTTTACCTATTAGTAATTAAATTCGCAAACAAAAAATGTATATGTACTTGTCTTCTAATCTGTGTTTTGTAGTAAAAACATTTCATAATGAAAATGATGTTTGCAGAATTGCTGTAGTGAATAAAATGGTAGCAAAATCAATTTGAATATTTTATTAGTTTCTAAGAAAGAAACGGCAAGTACAATCTTCATCTGAAGTTGTACTTGAGATGCAATGATAATAATTATATATTAAATCACAATCTATATAAAATTATGAAGAACTTGTACTAAAACCTAGAAGGATTCTAACACCAATGTTATTTGTATATTAGCCTTGTTTTAGATCGTGATGTCTAATTTATTTGTGCCTTTAAATGTTTTAATGTGACTGTGAAAATAGACTTTCGTGAAATGTATTTCGATTGTAATAATTGTTGTGTCAGGTTTTGCAATTATTTGTCAGTTAAAATGATTTTTTTGGCTGTCGAGAAGTGTAAAACTAGAATAATTTAAAATATCAAGTCATAAGCTACCTCCATGTGCGCTCCAATGCTGTGTTATGTACAGAGTAACATGTACAATGTATCTCCCATACAAGGGATTATATGATTATATTTTTCGTGGTGTCTTTTTGATGTGTTAGTGTAAGTATCACTTTGTGTACCTCTATTGTGTACTCTAAGTTTTCAACGATGTAATATATTGTGCAGTAAAGAAATAATGCAACGATTTTGAGGACATTGTTTTATTTATTCTTTAACTATATTTATTATGAAAAATAATGATTTAATAAGAAATTTTTCCTCAAAGTAACCACTCTTGATTTCCCGCAATTCTTACATAAGTGAAGAACAGTCGACTAACACATATCGTATTTGCTAGATGGCGTTACTAGTACTGTTAGATCGTCTCTGATCGGAATGGAGAATATGTATATAGTTTATGGAATAACATAGTTTTTAAACCTTAAGTGGATATCTTATAAAAGACTCCTTTTTATAGCCAAATTTAAGCTATTTTCAGTTGCGGGCTAGCGCCTATAACCATCTTTCTTCCCCGTACTGGAGGTCAGACCTCGTATTTCTTGGTAGTTGAATGTATTTCACTACTGTATTCTTCTACAATATTTCAAGTTTTTTGTCGACCACTTACCTACCTTCGGTGGGACTATGGTGTTGGTGGAACTAAATACCTACCCTGTTAAACAGAACCTACATCTTACAATTACTTTTCTAAATTATGAACCTCTTAAAACAATTACGAGTATATAATCTTGTTTCAGACAGCTAAAAATATGACTGATTTGGCAATGTATTTAAATGAATGAAAAAATAAATTCAAATTAATTAAATCATTAATACGATTTTTTATTACCTAGTCGCTGTCTATATCTATAGATACATGGAATATATTTGAGAGTAATGTACGAAGATTTATGTCAATTTAGTAAATAGGCAGAGGTCTAGATTGTAATCTGTAATTCTGCAGGCACACGTTATGATTGTATATTGATAGTCTGCACCGGTGAATTAAAACTTCATAAAAGTCCCCTGAAATGAAACGAAGACTTTATTTTGTCTTAGCAACCAATAGGTCACTTAACATAGTCAAAAATTTACAATGTTCCTACATTTATTGTTATGAAATTAATAACCAAGAATTTAAAGCAATGCAAAGTTTACGATGAACAATACCTATCCATCGACGGCTTTATAAATACAAAAACACAAGACATGTACTATGATGTATGTATCTACGAGTTCTAGCCGGTACTATTTTTACAAGCTTTTATTTAACTTGCAGTGTATGTTTGTATTATAGTATGTTAGTAATTTTGTTAGTTACGGGTAACTTGCAAGCTTAATTAGGCCCATTTCCTCCTACACTACCGAGCGGAAATTTTGCATAAAGTTCTCATTCTGATGACATTGCATTTTTATGATTACGGTGACCTTATACTACGTTCAAGATTGGCTTCAAACTCCTCAACGATTAAAACTACAGTTATGAGATGTTGTGTTAATTAAAGCTTGTGTGAAAAAAAATATTTTCACTAGCCTGACTCGAACTGGGAGAAAACCGGATTAGTTCCACGCATTCTTATCATTCCGTAAGAGGTTTTAAGAGTAATAGGTATAAAAGGTATTTTAAAAGTTGTGAAATGGGCAACACGATATTTTTATAAAATTTGTCCGTTAATACATGATTATTATTTATACTAATAATAAAACTGTAATATGGTCAATTGTGTACATTAAATATTTTTTCCGGAATTTTGATACAGAGATATGTTATCGATATAGAGACCTAGACTTTTTTTATTGTCTGTCTGTATGTTCGAGCTTCACGCAAAAACCACTGGACAGATTTGGATGAAACTTGCTATAATCGAAGTTTAAAACCCGAGAATGCTTATACGAGTAGAATAGGTTTCATCCCAGGAAGTGACTTTTTTCCCGCAGGAAAACAGGTTTATATTAGTATGGAGAATCCGAAATCAATGGACCAATTTAGATGAAATTTAGCATGTTTGTAGCTTATTTAAGGACAATGGTTA
>DWJZ01002929.1:0-18142 GCA_018249125.1 Asbolis capucinus
TGGTATCCATCCCTTCGTCGTAAACACACCGCCCGTACGAACGACGCGTTTCACCTGGTCCTTTATCATTCGTACCGCGGAGTGGAATAAGTTGCCCGCGTCGGTATTCCCGTTTGATTATAACGTAAATGTCTTCAAGTCAAGAGTGCATAAGCTTTTATTTAGTTAGTGCGCTTTACCATCAAAGGTTATGGTCGCCACTATCAGGTGGTTTCGTAGTCAAACGTTAACTTAATGAATATAAAAAATATATACATATATTCGTATAAATACAATATCTTCTTCCTCGAAAGAACCATAAGCTAGATATAACTTCAGCTACAGAACCGTAAACCACATAATCCTAATACACTGCCTTTGCCACTGTCACCAAAATATTTAAACAAACCATTCAACTATTAATAACGTGTGGCGTAACAAATGCGATTAAGGTCGCTACGCCACAACACATGTTTGAGGTGAATTAGAAAACGAGTCTACGAAAAAACCGTTTTTGTATTGGCCAAATTCGCTTTATCTCCAAAACCGGAATCGGCCCCTCCAACCAATGCTAATCATAATGGTATTACATTCATTCGAATTTCGTCAAGTATCCTCGGGTTCGGCTTGGGATCTCATCGCTTTTTGCGAAGACTTTCTTGCGTTCCCGGATATAATCACAGGCAATTTTGACTTGTTATTTATGAGAAAAATGTATTTATTTGTTAGAGTTTAAATTAAGTAACTTATTGCTTTTCATCTTAAGTGTTTTATAAGTTAAAAGATAAAACGTTATACTTTGGCTAAAATAGTCGCATCCACTACACTTCATAAAGAACCCCTTTAGATTAATTTTTAAGGTCTTGGTTTAGACGAAGGGTGGTCAGTCAGTGAGAAACGGAAGGTTCAATTTTTTACACAGTAAATGCATAATTGTTTAAATAATATAATTATTACTTCTACATAATTCATACTTTATAGTTTTCGTTTGCGAGTTGGACCAAGTTGGAGACGTTGCACGAACGTAATATGTTAGACATTTTAACTGGGAAAAATGGTAGGTACATTATTTGAAATATTGCAAATATGATGGGAGTTTTATATGACTATATAATCCAAATAATATACTGTGTCAATTGCACCGGTGCAAACATTTATCAAGCAAACTATCACTATTTATAAATTTCGCGTACCGACCTACCGCAAAACGCCGAACATTTGGCCGCAACAATATTCCCGGATAACACAACAATATGACCTTAATACTGATTTTACAAACTGTTGCCATTAGCACAACTGATACAAAATATTTTGACGTTTACCACCACACAATATGGGTCTTTGGGGATTCGCACCATTATGAACATAGTGAATGGCAGCTAGGAAGATCGATTCGATTTATGCGTTTTTTGCGAAAATACAATAGCCCCTATTTATCGACAGATAATGGCGTTCCCGGGAACAGTTGGCGGGAATCACGTTGGTCTGTAATGTGGTTAGACATGGTGATCAAAGTCACATGTTGTTTTGGTCGTGAACGCTGATGATACGTCATTTATGGCGTTATAAATTGGGTGAGCAGTCTGAAACAGATACATTGTTATACCCGTAGGATTATGTCGTATTAATTTAGGTGTACCGCAAATTATGTCCGTAACAAGGGACAAGTCTATGTGTACATTTGTGGAAAGTGTCTGCGTTAGGTACTTTGATCGATTCTATTTATATATCTTTTCTAGTACAATAACTCTTGGAGTTATGAGTTGGAAGTTCGATTCCCGATATTGTAACCGTAAAAAATTGTATGGGTTTATCGACGCATTCGTCTGCACTAGATAGTAATAACCTAAATAAATTACTGACAGCTTGGTTAAGCTTGACTAGATAGAGGGATAGAAGTGAACAACAGTATTCTCTTTGAGAAGGCTCGCTTCCGAGGTTGGCGTAGCGATGAAATATTAGTTATAAACTGAATCCACTGTTGTACGAGACTAGCCTGAAGTGGAACTAATTAAAGGCGAAATATTTGTCCGTAATATTTACCTATTCAGTCACGGAAAATAGCGGCAAAATCCGGTCATAACGTCCCTTTGAAGTGCCAAGTGATAAAGATGCCAATATTATGTATTCACGGCGACTTTGTTGAGTTTAGATAAGTTTCCTTAATTATGTGCATGAAACTAAGAGAAAATGAAGCTTAAACATAGAAGGAGACAAGACGACGAACATAATTAAGATGATCATAACTTCGTATTCAGGACTAACAAAGAACGAGACACGAAAGGCAAGCATTGAATGAAAATAATTGGAAACGCTCAGGCCTACTAATTCACACATTTTTAACAAGACATTTCCTGATACTCCATTCGTGCCTTATGGTTGTGTTTAAATTACCGAGTTATCCATAACATTTTATTATCTGTGACACTTTAAGCCATGTGTTGCTGTGATTAATGTCTATGGATGATCATTAACAAGCGGCTGATTGTCGGCTTGATTCATTGAATTTCAGTGACGACATCAAACGTTGCGAGCGACGATAGATCCGGAAAAAAATATTTTCTCCTCTCCCATCCCGACAGAGTAACGGCAGGATGCGTGCGCAATAAAAAGTAGATTAAACATTTTCAGTGGTTCGTCTAAGCAGCGACCAGTTTCACGTGACCTTCATTTCTGAACGAAGAACTGTTTTACAATTCTCGTTCAGGTTACGGCAGGGGCCAGGGTAGGTCAACTGTGGATGGTTGCATCATTTGAATTGACTGACGACCAGTAGATCTGAGTGATTTACAACTTCCTAAGCGCGAGGGCGGTTGAGAGCACCTGATGAGACTACTTTGACAACAAAGTTAATAATTTTTCTTCGTGGAATAAGTTTTATTGTTCGAGCATTAAGTATTTTTCAGTCTATTTACATCCATTGGATTTGAAGTAGTGGATAGAAGTTAGTGTGATAGTTCTGCAGGAGACATCACGGCAGGGTCAATACAGCGGAGTATTATATACATATATATGTAAATATATATATACCATTCCAGTGAGGAAAATTGGAAATAATTGGATACCTCCTATAAGTCTTTATACACTTAGATTAAAATTAATCATAAATTACATAGAGTTTATATATATATATATATATATAACCCATCTTTGAAACCTTTGTTGATGTATAAAGCCTGTAGGGAGCTTTTAATTGGTTGAACCCAACCATTTGTCATGTTACATATACATTATAGTACTGACTTTTAACCCATATAAATTAAAGCTTGATTACATAATCTCACCTTATCTTAAATAATGATGTCTTAAGTAATGAAGCGTATCTCATTAAAAGACTATCGACTCTTGGCTTGATACTTCCTCAATTGAGCGAATGTGTTTTAAGATTGATGAGTTTCCTCAGTCCAGAGAAACTGTAGTTATGTTGACTTCACTATATAGAATAATTAATGTATGAATTAAATATTTTGTTAATGAAGTTTTTTCAGAATGATTTTAATAGGTTTACTAAAACAATTAAACTATTACAGACAGGCTTATACTTACGCAATACAGATGCGTACCACTAATATCCGTTAGCAAATAACAAACATTTGGTTGCCGGGAATTGAACACAGGACTTTACCTCACAATCAGGGCCTACTAGACCACGTAGTATTAGGAGTGTGCAATCATTTGTTTATTTAAAAAATAAAGGAGCATACCACTTTGGCACCGCGCGCCGGATGCCAGACCCTTGTTCAGATCAGTTAACTCTTTGCCGGGTAACTCCGCGCTGACAAGTGCGCCAATAAAGGGCTTTCATGTCCCTCCAATTCGCCGACGAGTGCTGTTCAAGTGCTGCGAGTAGCTCGTACTGATTGCTTGAAAACATTGTATGAAGAATTCCAATAAAACTTCCTGCGATCGAAATGTATTGATTAAGTTGTTTCGCGACCTTTCTTTAACCCCTTTCTATTTTGAAATACTTTTTTAAACTGATATACGTTTGAATGAGAAATTCTCATATCAATAATAATGTGTATTATGGGATTTCTTTATGAATGTCCGCCTGTCAGTCTTCGGTACAACAATTATCGTTGTAAACACAAACTTAGTATGTCCGATAAGAGATGTCGCTACTAGTAAGTTCTGGCTTATGATTTTAATAGAAGTTTGATGGATTTGTTGTTATTATGCACAATATTGATATTTATATTTTATAAATGATAAATTTATTATGTATGTATGAACTTAACGATCAAGTTATATATTAGAGTTGTCCGTATATTCGAGTAATACTTCAATACGCATGTTCTATTGAGACTATAAACCTTATATCACCATCGATTGATATAAGTCAGTACAAATTTATACATTTAAGTAGATACATATGTAATTTTATATTTATAACATTTTTATTTGTTATATGCTATAAAAATCTAACTACGAGAGTTACTGCGTTGCAATAGGCATGGACGAATTGAGTGATAGAAATATGTCATTCCTAACACCATCGGTTTGAACCCGGGGCTACTGGCGTCGCAGGCAGGGTTGCACCAACTAATTATAGTTTTCTATTTAATTTAAAGACATAATCAGGAATTAATAACTTAGTGGCAAAAGTGATCATAGCATCCCATAACTGTTCATAATAGGGCTCGGTCCAATGTGTAGGTAGCAGGCCATAGTCCACCACGCTGGCCAAGTGCAGATTGGTGGACTTCACATATCTTTAAAAACTTTTAAGGAGAACTCTTAAGAGTGCAGGTTTCTTCACGATGTTTTCTTCAAGCATTTGATCGCTGATTGAGAAGGTTAAGACCAAAGATCACCACACTGGCCAAGTCTAACAATGTAGACTTCACACACCTTTGAATTTTGCAAACTCCCCGGCATGCAGGTTTCATCACGATGTTTTCCTTCACCGTTATAGTGAGTGACATGTAAACGCTTAAAATGCCCATAACTCTTAAAAGTCAGAAGTGCGCGCCATGGCATTCGAACCCGGTCCCCCGAGTAGAAGGCCGAATTCTTAACCACTAGGCCATCACCGCTTACTGATACGCATATACTTTTAAAATTAGAGGCAGTGCCGAAGAATTTGATCCCAGAATCTCCCGTTTGTAAGACCACTATTCAAACCACTAGCACTAAAGGTCAGTGGGTGGAACAGACGGGGTTCGCATTTATTACAGAACCCAAAAAAAATATTAATATGACTACAAGTTACTACTATCATAGCTAACGTAATCCAAAAACATTCACTTCCCCGGTGATGTCAGTAGTGACTAATTTGACAAGTCGGCCAGATAAGCCAGCTTATCAGGGAAATGCGTCACGATCACAGGTAGTTTCCAGAATTAGAGAACAAAAGAAAATCGTCAAACGTAAAAAGAATAGCAAACACCCACACCGAGACCGGATTTTACGTCACTTACTTATACATAACCAAATAATAAATAATAATAACGATAATAAATAATAATAACGATTCTTTTCGATTCTTCTACATATAGGTATCGGATTTGCTCAGAAAATACTCTTGTGAGAGACTATTTCTACAATCGAATCACTGCAGAGTTGTTATCACTAAAGATTCTACGACGAATTCGGATTCATCATACGCTGTTTACCTTAAATATAAGATTATTCTGGTAACTTCATTATTTTTTTATGATGCGTTTTTTCATAATAATTTGAACTTTCAAAATCGAGTCACGCAGTTTTTAAAACCTCTACGTTTAGTATTGAAATGTAACATAATTATTTGCATCTGAATATCGTATCTATATTTAATAACAATTATTAATTATAATTATTAACAATTGCTATCTAACGACAACAATCGGATCCGACGGCTTTACGTGCTCTCCGAAGCACGGAAAGGTTCATGAAATTTTGGCTACTAGCGGTCACCTAACTTGCCACTGACCGGGTTCCCTGTTGCTTTACTTTTTCGATCGCTTATAATCGAAACAAGCCTCCGGGCTATGACCAAATGTTATTAGGGACGGTAAATATACAATTTACATGTTACAATGTATATTTTTGCTTGAATCAACCCAATTTTGATTCGCTCTTGCTTGGGAGACGCTGCCCAGTGGCAACTGCTGTCTCTTAACCTGGTAACATTTAATAATTTTGGAGTTAAATTTTTTAATATCTATATTTTACCTAATCTAGCTGGTAACTTAGGAAATTAACAATATCTTTAATAGGAAATATAATAAATACGAATAAGGAATACCAAAACGGTTTTTTACCTAGGCAATCTTCGACTGAAAATTATAGGCACTACCTGGAAGTAAGGTGCACAAATATATATATATATATATATATGATGAAATATATATATATATATATATTGATGATTTATGATGAAACTTGATAGTAAAAATAGGCAACGTTAATTGAGGAAAGAATTTCTAAAATTGTTGTGAAAACTATATGTAGTTAATGTTTCGAGTTTTTCCTTTTTCTTCGTTTCTTCTTTGTTTATTATGACAGCTTTTCAAAAGGTGGGACAGTATAACAGTTGTCGTTCAAAAGTATATGAAAATATATGACCAGTAGTCGACTCTATAATGACAAATTTGTCTTAATCATTAGTAAATACATTTTCCAAAAAATAAATGAAGGAAAAAAATTTATAATACATAAACTCAATAAAAATATTGAATGTACATATATTTATTTATATTCGTTTGTTCGTCCGTTATGTATATTCGTTTCTATAGACATTTCTTTAGAAATACTGGCCGTAGTATTTTGTAAACAGCAAAATATTAATATGTTAGTTTTTTTTTGTTAAGGGCATGCATACATTTAACTAATTATAATTTTTATTGTTGTTGAAAGTTGAAAAGAAACTTTTTATACGTTGAATTTAATTTATAGCGAATAAAAGTATTCATTAAAAACTCTACCTGCCGGGAAGTAAACAGAAGAGCTTTAGAGCCGTGTTTCAATTCTGGCATAAAAGAATTCAAGCGGAAATAGCCTAAGTTTCTTTATTCGCTTTCCCGCCGGGAATACACACGGGCACGCTTTTCACTAGAGAACCTATTGAAATTTTACGATTAAGGCAAAACAAACAAAGTAAACACCGCCATGTTTATAAAAGCTTGCGAAGCGCGCTCCTGTTCATGCCAATCTTGTGGTGGGCAACTTGTTGCCGTTGTGAACATTTGAGGGAGGGAAGGAGAGAGGTATAGCGGAGCTCTCTGTCTGGGGAGGAGCGTCCGCGCGGGGAGAGCGCCGCCGGCCGGTCGCTCAACTCGATTCACGCACGCCGTCAGTCAGTCGCTTCCCAGAAACTACCGGGAGCGGTGTTGTCGCGCTCAGAATAAGTCCGCGAGCCGTTATGTGTCGTACTTCGAAACAAGTTTGACGGGAAATTCGTAAAGTTTTCCGAACATATCCGGACTAAAGTAGCGATGTGCGCGTGTAAGACGGATCAAGTAGTGATGGTTTAAATTAAGTGAACGTTCTGGAGTGCGTCATAAAAATGTTTACGATGGGATTATTATCGTTGTGGTATGCGGTGTGCTGGATGTGCATGGGAGCGCGAGGTGCGTCGCTCACGAGTCGAGTCGCGGAGGCCCCTCAGGAGTGCGAGTGGCAGCGTGTGTCGGGAGCGGCAGGCGAGCCCACGCGGGTGCAACTTGCCTGCTCCCTGCGGACCGCCGCTGGCGCCACTGATCTGCTCGCTGGCCTTAGTGCTTCCCAGGCTCAACGAATTACAAGCCTAGATCTACATTGTACTGACGTACTTTTCTTTGAAAGCTCCTTAGACGTCGGTAGAAGAAAAGAAGAAGGAACGGAACTCTTATCACGATTTCATAACTTGAAGGAGTTGAGAATAGAGTCGTGCAAAATACGATACGTGCCATCAGCTGTTCTGTCTCCTCTTAGTGGTCTCCGAAGTCTTAGTATTCGAACTCATAACACGGATTGGTCTGCTATGTCAATGGAGTTTCACAGGGATACATTCCGAGGACTTACAGACTTAAGAAATTTAGATTTGGGTGACAATAACATATGGATATTACCATCTGAAATATTTTGTCCCTTATATAATCTAAAGGAACTGAATGTGACACAAAACAGATTACAAGATATTTCGAACTTGGGATTTTCCGATTGGGGAAATGGACCGACTGCTCCTGGCAAGTCTTGCAATACTGTATTAGAAACATTAGATATGTCATATAATGAAATAAGTACATTGCCTGATAATGGGTTGTCGAGTTTACGCGCATTACAGAAGTTATTCTTACAAAACAATAGAATATCAAATGTTGCTGATCGAGCCTTTGTCGGATTAAGTGATTTACAGATACTTAACTTATCCACAAACGCTTTAACTGCTCTGCCACCTGAAATGTTTCAATCTTCTCGAGATATCAAGCAAATATATTTAAATAATAATTCTTTGAGTGTTCTCGCACCTGGACTGTTGGAAGGATTAGATCAATTGCAAATATTGGATTTATCTGTTAATGAATTAACTAGTGAATGGGTAAACAGAGATACATTTTCTGGCCTCGTTCGACTTATAGTTTTAAATTTATCTCACAACAGAATAAGTAAAATAGACGCATTGTTGTTTCAAGATTTAAATAATCTGCAATTTCTGAGTTTAGAATTTAACAACGTTGCACGCATTGCTGACGGAGCGTTTTCGAATTTGAAAAATCTTCACTCACTTTCATTGGCTCACAACAATATAATCGAAGTTGATAGTAACCATTTTTCGAACTTGTATGTTCTGAACCAGTTATTCTTGGACGGAAATAGAATTACAAAGGTGGATTTACGTTCTTTTGAGAATATAACTAAGCTCCATGACTTAGGACTTAGCGGCAACCAGTTATCAGAAGTACCGGAAGCCATTAAGACGCTTAGGTTCTTGACATCTCTAGATTTGGGTATGAATAGAATCACAAAGATTACAACTTCACAATTTGAAGGTTTGGATGACTTGATTGGCTTAAGACTCGTGGGAAATAAAATAGAAAAAATATCCAAGGACACTTTTACCGCTCTCCCGTCCTTACAAATACTAAATCTGGCTTCGAATAACATCGATCAAATAGATGACGGTGCTTTTGCCTCTAACCTACAATTAAAGGCCATTGGATTAGACGGGAATAAATTAGTAGACTTGAAAGGCATATTTACAAATACACAACCTCTTGTCTGGTTAAATGTATCAAACAATGAGTTACTGTGGTTTGATTATAGTCATATACCAACAAATCTTGCTTGGTTAGACATGCATGAAAATAAAATTGAAAAACTCGAAGATACGTATGGTGTCAAAGAGTCATGTAATGTAAAAATGTTGGATGTTAGCAACAATAAGTTACGCAGTATTGACGAATTTTCTTTTCCAAGTAGTATCGAAAATATAGTGTTGAATAACAATCATATTGAAAAAATTAACCCCGGAACATTCTTACAAAAGTACAACCTTAATAAAGTTATGCTCTATTCAAATAAAATTAAAACACTTGACGTTGGAGCTTTTGCGATATCATCTGTACCCGAAGATAAAGATTTACCAGAGTTCTATATAAGTGAGAATCCATTTGAGTGTGACTGCACAATGGACTGGCTGCAGAGAATTAACCAATTAAGTGACCTCAGACAGCGCCCAAGAGTAATGGATTTAGAAAGTGTAAGGTGCTCTTTAACCCATTCACGAACTAAATTGGATATGCTCTTACTCGAAGTAAAGTCTTCAGAATTTTTGTGTGAGTACGATTCACACTGTTTTAACTTGTGTCATTGTTGTGATTTTGATGCCTGTGACTGCAAGATGACTTGTCCAGATAAATGCTCGTGTTATCATGATCTCACCTGGAACTCCAACGTCGTTGATTGTTCGAGCGCTGACTACGATCACGTGCCCGACCAGATACCAATGGATGCGACCGAAATTTACTTAGATGGAAACGATCTTAAAGAATTAGGAAACCATGTATTTATCGGCAAAAAGCGGCTTCAAGTTTTATATCTAAACAATAGCAACATCAATATAATACAAAATAGAACATTTAACGGCATCGAGTCTCTGAGAGTACTTCACTTAGAAAATAACAAATTGGAGGTATTGAGAAACACGCAGTTCACGAGACTGCAAAATCTAAATGAGTTATATTTACAAGACAATAAAATTAAGGTAATAGAGAACGATACGTTTAATTACTTGTCTTCGTTGGAGTTCTTAGACCTAGACAATAACGGTTATGTTGACTACATGCCATGGAGAGTCATTACAGACAACAATCCCCGCACGCGCGTCTCTGTAGATGGAAACAACTGGATATGTGATTGTAAAGACGTGGCTCAGTTGAATCAATGGCTTATAAAAAAATCTAAAGACACCGAGAATATGATGTGCTACTTTGCTCACGGCCAGCCAATGAATAAAACCATCGCAACGGTGGCTAAGGAATGTAAAACTGAGACCACTACAGAGGAAACCGGCACCGAGACTCTAAAGCGGTTATTCATCGAAACGAATGACGGTGTCGAAAATTATATTCCATATATCGCGGTAGTCGTGATAATAGTAATCATACTTCTATTGACGTGTGCTTTGCTCTTAGTGTTCAGAGAAGATTTTAAATTGTGGATGCATTCAAAATACGGTATTAGAGTGTTCAGTTCTACGCCGAAAGACATGAATGACAATAAAAATAAGCGATTCGACGCTTTCTTTGTGTACAACCCACGAGACGAAGACTTCGTGACACGCGCGGTGAGTTCCGAACTTGAAAACTCAGGACATTCATTGTGCTTACAACATCGAGATTTACAGTTGATCGAAAGACGCTCAGGTGACAGCTTAGTTAGTGCATCGGAAAGTTCTAAAAGACTCGTGATAGTGTTATCGATAAACTTTTTACAACAAGAGTGGTATTCGCCCGAAACTAAGGCGGCAGTACAAAGTGCTATAAATTCAGTGAACGTAAGGCATAGACGTCAAAAAATTATTTTCTTAGTGACGACAGACTTGAGTGCCATAAACATTGATCCGGATTTAAAAGTATTACTCAAAACGTGTACAGTGATAGTGTGGGGTGAACGAAACTGTTGGGAAAAGCTAAATTTTCGGTTACCCGATGTGGACGTGACATTACCGAATCGGACGCTTCATAACGCGAATAACTTGAAAACTGGTAATAGGGAAGGTTTCGGAAGGCACGGTAACTTGCGGTATACGGCGCCTCCTACGTCACATGACCCGTGGTATAAATATGGTATGGCACCTCCTATTCTTATGATGTCCAGTCCTATGCATTCTACGAGTGCTAGTGCTGAGGTGTCTGCACGGAGTACTGAAGACGAAACTTGCTCGGTGGCGAGTAGTGAGGGTCGACCCGACGATCGTTTGCCACATCACCATAGTTATGTTTCCATAGATAATCATCAATGTGAGGAGCGGCCATTAAGACCGCCTCAACAAATTCCAATGTCGAACACGAGGCCGACTAATGTAAGAAAGACTTACTTTGTTTAAGTGTAATGTTAATCAACCAATCATTGAACTAAATAAGTTTCTTAATGTACATAATTTTATTAGATTGAAATTGATTGTGTAACTAGCGCATGCTATAGAACGTTATATCATGTCGGATTGTTAAAATAAATTTCGGTTTAATTTGGTGCTGAATAATAAAAATACAGAAATGATTATAGTGTTATAAAAATGTACATTTTTAAAATAATAGTACTTTAAGTACCTTATGACCATGTAGTAATAATATTTGCATGTAACCTTCTCTTGCATTTATAATTAAAGGTACCTGTTTTATATTAAGGGCCACTATATGGTGCAGCCTGGACCACAATACCATTTTTTTGTTGAATGTAATTTTCTACGTCCGCATGAGAGTCTTTACCTAAATGTTAAAATTGATACCAATAATGAAAAATGGTTTATAAATTTAAAATACAAATATATACATAGCTTGTTACTTAAACATACATTCCTTCTTTATTAATGTTATAGAATAAAACTGGTATAATAGGGTTCCTCATTAAAATAACTCCTGTGGTGTCAGGAGCAATGACTAATTTGTGATAAAGTTAGGTACTTACATTTATAATGATATGAAGTGAGATGTATAATATAAAACAATTGTATCTAAGTAATAATGTATATAAATTAATTAAGATATATCTGTCGAAGAACTGAATTGTACCCTAGTCAATTGTAAATAGATATTTCTAAGTATAATTAAGTACATAATTTGTGATGTAATTTTTAGCTAGAACACAAAAAACGTATTTATTACGCTTCCAATTGCAGAGTATGAATAAATTAATATTTTTGTCTACTAAACAGATTTTTATTACTATATCCTTACATGTTTAGTCTGCATATCTTTCTATAGTTATCAATTTAAATTTTACATTCTGCTCGAGTACATTAATACAAAAAAAAATCTGATATTATGAACCATAAAATAATTTTTTAATTGCTTGAAAAATCCATTTAAAAACACATTAATAAGTACACATATTTTACACTATAAAAGGAAATATTTTAATTAATCAGTAACAATTGAGCGAGTATTTCAGATTAATCTTATCGCAGCATAGAGATTTTATTGCAACGGCTATCGAATAATCACGGCTCGAACGGTGAGAGTGGAAAGAAAACTTTGGACATAATCAATTTACTGAATCGCTTTATTCACCCATCCACATTCGAATGTATAAATATTTATTTTATCTAAATTGATCGAGTGGGATAAGATCACGCCGCGGTCGGAAGGTTTTAATTTTAAAAAGCGGCCGCGACATTGCGCTTGCGCCGGTGCCCGCTGCGAAACTATAAATCATCGTCTGACCGCGCGTGGATGAATAAACACCAGTTTAATTGACTTTTGATTGCACTACACTGTCTCAACGTATTTGAGAGGTGATAGACCCAACCACCAATTGATTTTGCCGTTATACAGAACAATGTATCATAGTCGGTATGTTTCAACGTTATGACAGTGGATTCATTGAGTTCGTGATTGGAGTTTGACACACTTATGAGAGCTACCTGACAAGTGAAATTAAAGATACATATTTATTGCATGATTCAATAGAGTAGGTGCTTACTATCGTTAACCATAATGTCGTTTAAAACTTAACAAACGTCTATAACACACGTCTATTTAAGCCAAAACAAAGTGTAACCTTGCACTTTGATGACCAGGCAACAGATAGACAAACATATACATTCACCTAGACACACAGAAGAAACATTCCTATTAATCACAGAAAACCTTATCCGGGGTGCGAATCGAACCCACAACTTTGGGCGAAGAAGTCAGATACACCAACCACTAGACAAACGCGCCAGTCAATCTTAGAATCGGTAATGACGGTAGATTCATAATATGCAGGTTGTCAAATTATTGTAAAAATAACGCGGTCTATGAACGACCAGTTTGTAAATCAATTGTGGCGCAAAAAAATCA
Source organism: Asbolis capucinus (assembly GCA_018249125.1). Classification (NCBI taxonomy): domain Eukaryota; kingdom Metazoa; phylum Arthropoda; class Insecta; order Lepidoptera; family Hesperiidae; genus Asbolis; species Asbolis capucinus. The sequence goes on from DWJZ01002929.1 coordinate 13,449, forward strand.
ACGCAATACATCAAGTAGATTGAATTGATTGCAGCTATTGAAGCAAATCAATACTTGAATGATCAATGTGTCACTGTTCACACATGATCCGTTATTCTTGCACAACTTACATGATTAGGCACTCAGCTTGAGCTTGAGGTTTAGTGATCTGTAAATGAAATCAAATATGTTTGTTAGAGCAATCTTTAATAATTGGTTTCTTTGTATTTTGGCACGAAAATGTATTGTTCCTAAATCCTCAATTTAATAAGGATAATGAAATGCTTTTCATTTTCCTGGTCGGCGATAGGTTCTAAGGTACGAGAGTACTGAGTACAAAGTCTATAGAGTGCGATAGCGAGACGATAGCGACAGACAATGACACTTTTTATGATGATAGCGTTAATTTAATGTATTTTGTATGGTATGGTATGGTTATATGACGTCGAATCTGAAATATGACTGCGCTAGTCGCGTTAGTCATCTGCAGCTTCAGTTGAACAGTGTCAGTCACACTGAAAAGTGTTGCTGTCGTCGCGGCGAATGTTAGCGTCTTCTTTTAAAAATGTTCGTCTCTCGCCGCGTTCTGTGGTATCAGGTACGTCTTAACTCGTCTATCCAAGAGCCACGCTGCCCGCGTCAATCTAATCGCGCCAAGACTTTTCCTAGCCCTCCACTCATCACCTTTTTTCCAATGGAACTCGATACCCGATCGTTTATAGACGACACACCATCCCAAACCTGTTTTAAATGGATGTGAGACATCGAGAGCTTCGGTGGAAAATATTCGAAGTCGAGGTGACAATTGATTATGTGTCCGGTGGAGACAAAAAGCGGAATAGCTCGATTAGTTATGTCGTCGCGAAGCGTAGGCTGCTTCGAAACAATAGATTGGTTCTGCTTTATGATTCCATAAACGTTTATGTCCCTATAAACGGCCTTTTAGCTTTTGGTTAAAGTCAAGATTGTGATGTTATCGGGTTTGGGACAGGTTTATTACGAAAGTGTTGATGGCAGCTCTTATGAAAATGGCATAATAAAATTTAACTGGCTTTTTGCATATTTTGCTTGTTCATCGTGGAAAACTAAACATTCGACAGATTCCTATTCCTTACGTTATATTACCTTCAGCTGACATATTACTCGCTTTACATAAGCAACTTTATTACTGGAATAATAGTCATGTTTTTGTCGTAAATCTCATTGAGCTTAATTCTTATTCCACTCTTTTATAGAAGGTACTATAACATTAACATAAGACAACACCAAACTTTATATTATTATCAATCTGATGAAGCCTATTAACAAATCTAAAATGTAGGGACAAGTGTCTGAGAACATGTTTGTTGGAGATGTTCAAAATTCAAATTCGAAGTTTTTTTGGGTCATCCGAAGATTGGTTTATAAACTACATAAAACGACATAAAACAAATAAACTAGCTAATTAAAACAGAATAAATCTGTTGATTACGACAGCGGTATAGTTTCTCATTCCTTAAATTATTATAAGTCGTAACCGCGAGTGCCCAGAGCTATCAAAACTGTAAATATTTCTATGGGAGTCGACGCAGGTAATTTTATAACTGAGGTATATAGAATAGAGAGCTAGACACTTGCCTTACAAACATCGAATAGCGAAATAAGATTGAAAATAATAAAACAAGTTTAGATAAACTATTTATTGGGAAGCCCAAGTATTTTCGCTACTTTAATTTTTTACCTCATTCTAGTATAATTGTTGGACGTCGTTGAATGATTTAAAATCAATTGAAATTGGTTTATACTGCTTTTATAATTTATACTTGAATTGGTTTTTTATTTTATTGCTAGCAGAGTTTATATGTTTAAAAGTATCATAATAATATGTTTTAAATTATGCGCTTATCCGTTAAACAGTCCTTCATTACAAATATATAATAGTCCATTATTATAAAACATTCATTTGTTCGATATTTTAATCAAGTATAATTCTTGATCAATCAATCAAGTATAAAAAAAGTATTATACCTTTTAGCATAGGAAAAAAAGTATCATACTTTTTTTTCTGTATACGGTATAATTTTGAATGATATTTCATGGTATAAATATTCAATCATTGGTAAGTAGCAAAGTCAAATTGCCGAAGCTATTAATGATACTTCCTGTCTACCAGAATATCTAATCGCTTTTCGTATACCTTCTGTTGCTATATTCAACTTTGCGTAGGAGACTCCGTAATAAAAACCTTCCGGTACAGCTTTATAAACAAATAACATATTCATTAACTCTTGTCATAACTGCTCATATTTTAGAGATATGAGAGCAGTTAAATTTTAGATGACAACGTTTGTAGATGACCTACATTTTAAGGTGGCTTCAAAAAGGAGTTTCCCAATCTTATGTATAGGTTAAGATCTTAAGATTGATTTATTAAGAAATTAAAGTTTAATCCGAAATAATGAATACGAATTAGTAACCAGCGAAATGATGTCGATAATAAAGGGTTATTTTAAATACATGCTACAAAATAGGTCCTTCAGTCCATGTGGAATTTATCAAATTTATTGTGAAGCTGCAATATATATACGATTATAAGTAAAGAAATAAAAGTTTAAAAATAAAAATAACTTGAAAAATTTACAAAGAACATATATGTTTTTCAATTTATATCATCACGGTCACTAATCATTTTTTATATAAACTCATGATTTGATTTTTATAAACAAATTGTAAGTACCCAATGTTTATATTTAAAATATTTATAGTTGAATGATTTAATTGGATTTTATTATTTAATTTAAATTTTATTCCATTTCCAGGTAAGGTAAAATAAATATTTATTTATTTATTAAACACACCTTAATCCATATTACATTATTACGCATTATTTGTTATTCTAGGTGCTAGTACAACAAGACTACAAGTAATCATGTTATTATTTAATCACAATCATAAACATTACTACAAAATGAGAAATTAAATTACATTACAATTATTAAATAAAATCAATTGGTGATAATAATGATAAGTTAAGTAAAAGGCGATTTATGTAAAGAAAAATAAATCAATAAGGAAATTTTAATAATATGATAAAATAAAATTGTAAATAAAATGTTTATAGTAGTTAACTATTTAAATTAACAAAAATTAAAATCATGTTAAATATATATTATATATCGCAACTATGGTACTTAATGCGTGGTACAATAAAGTTGATTGGTCTAATGTTTTGCCAGAAACAGTTCACCCTAGCCGATGCAGAAACCGTGTCTCGTGAAGGAAGTGGCGCTGTGGAATACGTTCGCTCCTCATGGTCGTTCAGGTGCGACGTTGGCGGTTATTCAACGGTTCAGAATGTTGTGATCATTTATTTTCATTAAAGCGCGGTCTCATATAAATTTGATCTGTCCCCGATTATACGCGTACAAATATCATTGTGTTTGAATATACTTAATGGGTGTTTTGTTTTACGATATAGATTAGTTATTGGTACATTACTGGCATGATTACAATGTGTCTGTCCATATTCATACACACACATATATATATATTGTGTTTGTTTGTCCTTTATAGACTCTGAAATGGCAAGAGATAGAAAACTGATGTCTTTAGCAACTTTGTTCAAAATCCTCCGGAAAAGGTTTTGATACCAAAATAACGTCGATCGGACACATGGTTGGTCAGTTCCGTAGCAACGCGCGCCGGGTGCAGTTAGTGAGATTTATTAACTGTAGATAACATTTATTTTATTTTATAATCATCATGATTATTTATAATTGCAACCAATAACTGTCGTACTTGTGGGCTTGCGTCTCCACCAACTTCTGATGCGCACATAACTTTGAAAATAAGAGGTGTGTCGCAGAATTTGAACCCGGGGCCTACCGTTCGAGAGATCAAAAATTAAATCATTAGGTTATCACTGCCCTTGCAGCTCATTCGCATGCCATTATAGGCGGACTATGGCGGACAAAACCTAGATATGTATACATACTGTAATCACACTCTCAGACAAATAAATGAATTAGAATTTGCCCGTTTTGAATACTGACGTGAAGAATGTATTGTTTTGGCAGGGCTTGATAAAAGTAAATAACTATTACTGCTAAATGTGTAACTTTGTATTTTTGTTATTAGTATTTAATGTCCTTTATTTGGCTTTGAATATTTCAAATTCATAATTAACTTCTAGAACACTTGTTAATTCATTTTGTTGCGAGTTCATTAGTACGTTTTTGAATATTTTCTTCAATCTGACCTCCAAGGCTTACTGTAGATTAAATTTAATTAAAGATTTTTTCATTTACATTTTTCTCACCGATTAGGATTATACGGAATGGAATTTGCTTTGCACAAAAACATCATTTATTTATACAGGGTGTGGCATAACGAGTGGTTAAGCCGTTACTTGTAATGTTAATTAAAAAGTTAATGAAAGTGTCGTTCGAATTTTAAATTTCATAAAAAGTTATACTTTTAATTTCTTTTTTAAATTAAACTATTTTATTTGCACGTGGTCATAGTTAGTCAGTGTAGTTTTGAGTTCAGTTGTGACTTACAACATATTTTTATTTATATATTTTTCAAAATTTATTTGATTAACCTCATAGTAATAATAATAATAAATGTCTTTGGGCAACTCACACCACCATCTGACCCCAAACTAAGCGTTAACTTGTACTATGGTGATCAGACAACTGATAAACATACATATATATTTATAAATACATACTTAT
>DWJZ01002930.1:0-18142 GCA_018249125.1 Asbolis capucinus
ACCAGCGTACAAATAAACAGACAAAATTTTTTAAAATCATTGTTTTAGGTTTTATTCCTTCCTTCAAAACCTCAATAACAGTTTTTATCAAATACATTTCAAGTAAAATGATATAGAAGTGACAGGCTAACGCTATGAACCTGGATCTCAACCGGGAGCTCCTGAGTTCAAATTCTGAACGTTTCTCTAATTTTCACAACGGCATCTACGTATTTACAAGTTAATTATGCTTCGTTGAAAGTATTAGTAAAGTTCTCGAAGACGTATCCGCACTTGGCTATCGTGGACATCCGTCACATTACGAGAGGAGATCCGAGCCCAGTAGTCGGACAATGTGTTGCAATTTTGATAATGATTAAAATTTTGCTCTATGGTGACATAAATATTTCATTTATCGCTCATTTCGTTTCTAGTTAATATTTTGTAGTGGAACAGGGTCATTGAACCAAACGTCCGCAGATCGATTCGTCATCCCAAGATGTCGGCAATTTAATTAATTCTGGATTTATTGTTCAAAGGGTTGGGCGCCGTACATTCATTTTTGGCTGTGGATTTGTTTCTTTCTGTATTGTTTAGAAATTAGTTTCGGCCGAATCGTTTCAAGAATCGATTTGTATAATTATAATCGACTTGATTAATTGTTACCTAAAAATTTTATTCGGACGCTTTACTGTGGAAGCTTAGTGGTGGCAGCTTAGCGGTGTGAACTTTGGTTTCTGGAACGGGAGGTTCCGGGTTCATATCCTGTGGCGCAATCGAATTTTTAAATTGATTTTCGTATCGGAAGTTTATAATCACTAGAAATGGTGAAGGCATCATGAGAGCACCTCCACTTCTGAGAATTCTCAATAAAGCTTTTAAAGGTGTGTGAACTCCACCAATTCGCACCTGGCCACATCTTGAATGGAAACCGGAGCCCAGTAGTGCGATAGTTATGGGATGTAATGATGCAAGATTGAAAGTTACCAAAGTATCAGATTTCCAGTTTCCTTAATTCATTTATTCGTGTTGAGTATTGTTAAGACTTATAAATGATATTTTTGTAATTAAACACTATTTAAGCGAAGAAACAATGAAAGAAACTCCTCAGCACACTTTTCAAATTAATGTTCTATTATACCAGCATAGTAAGCTACGCTGAGCTGAATGCGGTACAGTTATTTTCAGACATTTTTATGAGGAATCATAAGACAGAATCTTGATAGTAAAAGGATAAATGTATAAGGATAAAAGAGGAAGACTAATCTAAAGGTTAGTTAAGGCCGCCTTAAGTAAACTCAACTAACCTTTTGGACATTATGCTATAACAAGTTTTTTATGTGATAAGAGCACGAGCAGATAGGTCACTCGTTTTCGACCCAGTTGCATGGATTTGTCTTAGCTGAACTACAGCTGAAATATCATCGCAAAACATGTATCGTGAGTACCTGAAACATGACATAGTCCATGATGAGACGAGTTCAAATATTATTTATAACTTTTCGTAGTTTAAGTTGACATGAGAGGCGCTTTTAAATCAGTCTATGATAGCCAAAACTAAATAATAGGATAGCCTAGTGGTGTAAGATTTGGTATCTTGATCGAGTGGCCCTAAGTTCAAAGCTTGCGCGTACCTGGAATTTTCATAAGTTACTGTAACGCGCGCATGCCTAGGCATCAAGTCATCAACTATGTTTCCGATCAATACCATTTAGTAACTAAAATTTAATTCAGATAATTCTGAATAAAATTGCTACAGATATCTGTGCTCTATCTCTTACAATTTCAGAGTCTATAGAGAATAAACAAAGTCACAAACATGCATTTTTATATATATAGATTTGAATTGTTTCATACGTGATTTGAAGAAAGAAATTGAGAAAAAACATAGGCTACATGTTAATTCGAAGTAATGCTGAGGTTTTGAAATGAAAGTTTGAAAATGAAAGAGTTTGAAATAAAAGAGTTTGAAATGAAAGAGTTTGAAATAAAAGAGTTTGAAATAAAAGATTGTTTGACACTCCTTTACTATGATATAAACATAACACTAATAAATAAATAAATGATTCTTTGGACAACTTATACACGGCCATGTGACCCCAAACTAAGCGTTAGCTTGTACTATGATGGTCAGATAACCGATAAACATACATATGTATTTTAAAATACTTACATATTAACACCCAGACATACCGAATAAACATTCCTGCTCATCACAGAAAACTTTGACCTGAGTGGGAATCGAACCCACGACCTTCGGTGTAGCAGTTAGGTCCACTAACCACTAAACCAACCGGCCTATCAAACTGTGCCACGCGGACGCAGTCGTGAGAAGAAACTAGCTAACAAAACACTTTTAACACTCCAGAATCAAGTACCGTAGGAATCTTAATTAATAAAATATTCATATACTTCCAATATACTTAGCATAACAACAACGTTTCTCATTAACTAGTATTGACTCAGTATTCCACGTTGAGAAAAATGTAGGCGAGCTATTTAATTAGGTTTCTTTGAACTAACCTCGTCGTTGATTTGGCGTACTGCAAGCGATAAGCGAATACGCGATTTATTCTCAACCGCTTAACGCTACCGATCGCATGTGTTAGTCGGTATTGGTGTCTATACGGTGAAGGGCCTAAACTAGGCCACTAAGCAGGCCACTTAGTAAAACTCAATAACACACAGTAATTGAGAACGCGTAGTTTTCTTGCTTGCTTGCTTAGTGCTTGCTTCGTTAAGCTGATATATCTCAATTAGCTGTACCAGATGTCATTATTGATATGCTCAAGCTTTCTCAGTTAATTTCCAGATAAATATATGTCTTTCTTTATAGATAGATTACATTAGTGATAAGTAATCTTGTTAATAATTGTATCGCATCCAGCTGGTTGTAATATGTAGTTTGTCGGAATTTTGTTGTTTTCGAAATATTATTTTTTAATTGTGTGATAATTTAAAAAATGCTGATGAGTTTTTTTTCTGATTTTTACTCCTAAATAAAGGTTCTTTATGTATCTCGTGTTTTTAATATAAGATTAAATACGATAAATGAAAATATATAAGAATAAATGAATTTTGAATTTGAATTACTTTAAGGCATGTTTGTATATTGTTTATTTAATTTTTGTAGGATTTAATTTAATTATATTTATATATCTGTTTGGAAAATAATATCAAGTGTATTTGTATTATCGAATAAAGAATCGTAAAAAATATCTCGCAATGTAAATAGTCGTACCTCGCGCATCTTTCTCCTTCCAACATTGACCTTAAGCAGATGGTAAGGATGTAAAAAAACTGCGATTAATGAATCAAAAGATGCCGGGAAATGTAGTTATGGTTACGCAGGTGGATCCCAGATATCTTCTAAGAATAGTTTTTGACTTGCCGGCTGATTCCTTCCGTCTATAACAACTTGATTTGACATAGATGGATACTGAGCACGGATTCGTCCTCATACTGAGGAGGCCTAGATCATAGACCTCCACCAATACGAACGTCTCGCTTTGCGGGTTCTTTTATCATGTCAACCGCAAAGGACTGGAATAAGCTTCCCGCGTCAGTATTCCCGTTCGAGTACAATGTAAATGTCTTCAAATCAAGAGTCAATAGGCTTTTGCTAAATTAGCGTGCTTTACCACCTCGATCATATCGCTGTTTATTATCAGGCGGGATTATGGTCAAGCAGTAATTTATTTAATATATAAAAAATATGTATATTCCACAGCGCTGTTAATACGGAGGTAGTTAGTGGCAAACCCAAGAGATTTTCATGCCACCCGAAGGCCTCCGACGTGGCTTAACAACCAGACCAATGGGTTTAAATGCCGTATGAAGCATGGAATACATTTTTTTTACAACTAACGGTCACCTAAACTCCTACCAACCGCACCTACCGTTGCATATCATATTCGATCGCCTACAATAGATATATAGCCTTTACCTACTAATCCGACTAATATGTTAAAAATAACTAATACTGCAATTATAGAAATAAAGTTACTAATATTATAAATGCGGAATTAAGATAAACTTTGCACACAGATAGACCATATCCAGGAAATAAATATGATAGATTTTATCCCTATTGTACGTTCCCCTGGGATTATTTGAATATTTATAAGCTTGTTTCCTTTACCCACTAACCGACGAACCGATTAAGATGAAACTTAGCATACAGATAGACCACATTCAGAACTAAAATATGGGATAGATTTTATCCTGGCTGTAGATTCCTTTAGGATGTTACACACGCTTATGTGTTTGGCTGTTTGCGTTCGCTTCACGCGCTAACCGTTAAATGGATAAAAATAAAACTTGGCACACATATAAATCATAGACACAGACTACTTTTTATTAATATAGAACGTGGACGAAGCCGCGTCGGACCCTAGTATTATCATAATTCATGTTGTGATTACAGTGAATAAGGCCTTACAATGAAGATAAATCCGCCCCTCGCTGTTTTCCGGTAACATAATGTTGTTCACATTATTCAATGTCTTCTGTTAATTGACCCCACATGGAACGTGGGTTCTTTCTTTGCTATTGTTATATTGGTATATGTGTCACGGAAAATTTTTGGAAATATAAATAGAAAACTTACTCTGTTATTTTATGCAAAAGTAACTCTGTTATTTTATGCAAAAGTAACTCTGTTATTTTATGCAAAAGTAACTCTGTTATTTTATGTAAAAGTAACTCTGTTCTTTTATGCAAAAGTAACTCTGTTACTTTATGCAAAAGTAACTTTGTTGCCCTTTCACTGCTGCTGTACCAAATTTGATGAAATTTGGTAGACAGGTAGAAAAGAATTTGAGGAAAAATATAGACTACATTTGGTCGCGAAAAAAAATCTTTGGACAACTCACACACCCCAAATTAAGCGTTAGCTTGTACTACGGTGATTAGACTGCTAAACATACATATAAAATTTTAAATATGTACATACATACTTATATAGATATTTCCACCCATACACACAGAATAAACATTCCAGCTCATCACAGAAAAGTTTGACCCGAGTGGGAATCGAACCCTCGACCTTCGATGCAGTCAGATTCACTAACCACAAGACCAACCGGCGTGTTAAAAAAGGGCTTGAATAGTTGAGAGACAGAGTTACTTTGAAATTTATAACATTAGCAAGGATTAGGTGCATGAACGGACACAAGGAAATTATACAGGTATCAAACCTGTAGAAAATGATTGGAATAAGTTACCCGCGTCAGTAACTTTCCGTTCCCGTTCGATTATAATGTAAATGTCTTCAAATCAAGAGTGAATAGGCTTTTGCTGAATTAATGCACCTTACCACCCAGAACACACTACTTACCATCAGGCGAGATTGTGGTCAAGCACAAATTTATTGAATATAAAAAAAAAAAAACTAAAATATTCCAGAAAACCTTTGCAAATTTCACACTTACGCAATTATTCCTCTTTTTAAAGTGTCTTGAGCCCACTTACATAACGTCTTCGTCACAAAGTACTAATAACAAGAGCCGAGGCAAGTAGGTTATTCAATATGCATATATTTCAAACTCCGAGACATGTACAAGTTTGATTCCCTCAAATATTTGTTTGTTCGTTGTTTTCACAACGTACGTACGAAGTTATTTAGTTAGAATAATAATGAAATTATTACATTTACGTACGTAGCATTCAAAAGGGAGTGGATGGAATGTTTTTATTGAGTTTCGTCGTCGTTTTGGTGATGAGAAAATGTTTTAATTGTAACAGAACTTCTTACCACATGACAAGTTTTTAAATTTTTTTACCTTTCAAACCTCCCCTGAACTCATTTTAAAACCAAAATTAGCCATTTAGATGCAGTATAGATAAATAACCTAGATACCGACTACAGTGCCATCTGCCGGGAGGTTTGTGAATCTAATCCAAGGCACCACCCAGACGCATACAAAAAAAATATTCAAATCGGTCCAGTCGTTTAAGAGGAGTTTAGTGACATAACACGTACAGGATAATTATATATATAAAGATTACTGTATCACCGTAACTCATAATTGTCCTATTATGCTTGGGTTTCACAATGTGAATAGTAAAGGCCATAGTCAACTGAACTTCACACTTCTGTTAATCATATGGAGAACTCTCAGGTGCAGGTTTCCTCATGACGTTTTCCTTCACCAACTCTAGTGATAATTAAACTTTAAAACACCTGACTCTTTGAAAATTGCGCGAATTGAAGAATCACGATCTTCCATTGAAGAGCCCAGCTTTCAAACCACTAGGCTATTCCTATCACATATATACATAAATAGTTTTTGTAAAAAAAATATATAATAATTGAAAACTCTCACTAAATATTTGAGCTGAGTGGATATGCATAATGGCTGTTGAATATGCGACGACAGTTCCACTAGGAGCTGGACACTGGTTCCACAAACAAAACTATTTATGTAAGTAACATATATGTAGTTTAATAAAATATCAAATTCCTACACTAGAATAAACGAACTGGAGTGATGCGATTTAAACAATTACCGGTTTATGACAGATTAAGGAAGAGGAAGAGGAGAGGGAGTGAGGAGGGGAGGGAAGAAGGGGAGAGGTATGGCAACTAACAATTATATTACAAAAATAGAAACAAGACAGAAAAATACATCAGATCTGATGTAAGGAAATATTTCCAACGAGACGAAGCCTTCAGTATTATACTGGAGTTAATTATCCCTTAAGAATAAAACCGGTAATATTTATAATTCATCAGACTAAAACAACATAGGTAGTTCATAGTCTATTCTAATACAGTAATATTATAAAGAGGAAATATTTGATTGTCTGTTTCTTTGAGGAGAATAGGCTCCGAAATTATTGGCCGATTTGAAAAGTTCCACCATTAGAATCCTGCATTATCCCTGATTAACATAAGCTATAATATATTTTCAAAAACTTTAGGGTTCCGTATGGTAACTTCGATAATGTAACCCAACGTGTGAAAAAAACAATTCTTACATCGCGTAAGCTGCGGGAATTATTAATAGAGCAAAGTGATGTACTAGTTTTATAGAAGACATATCAACAAATAAGCCTACGATATTATGTTTTACTGTTACAGTTACGTTAATAACTTCTTTTTTATTTATTTATTCATTTGTAACATAATAGGACATGATAATACATAAATGAGATAGTTTGTACAGGACACTACTAATTTCTTATAAGACATACATATCTTCCAGTTGGCCCGAAAGTGGAGAATTGATATAAAGAGGCAAACTTAGTGCGTACTAAAATGTTATTTTTTAAAGACTGACGTGGTCAACTTATTCCAGTCCTTCGCGGTACAGGTGATAAAAGACGAGGCAAAGCGCGTCACTATATTTCTAGCAGACATATTTGCGGGAGAAAGTTAGTATCAAATTACTTCAATTGACGTTCCCTAAAATCAGTACCACACGAAAATGTGTTTGACGAAAATTTAATTTAGACGTTACCTTGAAAAAAACCTACTCCAAAACCTTCCGAGTAATAAGGTTACTTCATTAAACCACGTTGAACGTAAAAACTTAATTAAGAATTAACATCAAAAATATTTTAATACCCATTGATAAATGGTTTAAAATGCTTTAAAATTAATAACAGTCTGAGACCAAAATCTTATTAGCCGACCGATTTCGTGCTTGCCTGTGAGTCAGAATAATGAGCTGATGAATATGCGATGCAGTTCCTTCACCATCACAGGATTCGTATCCTGTAGGTACTTCGTAGTTCCTGCTATGCTTACTTACATTATATTCGACAGGCCGGTTGGTCTAGTGGTTAGTGAACCTGACTACTACACCGGAGGTCGTGGGTCCGTTTCCCACCCAGGTCAAACTTTTCTGTGATGAAAAGGATTGCTTATTCTGCGTGTCTGGGTGTGTAATAGAATTAGTATGTATTTAAAAGTATATATGTATGTTTATCAGTTGTCTGATCACCATAGCACAAGCTAACCCTTAGTTTGGGGTCAGATGGCCGTGTGTGAGTTGTCCAAAGATATTTATGTTTATGTTTACTTATATCGCAACGTCCTGCGAAAATTATAATCAATAGTGCAAAGTGATGCACTACAGTTTTATAGAGGACATCAATATCTATAAATGTATCTAGTTATGTCACCATTTCTATTTTCTCATAACTAATTCTTCCGAAGTGAAGCGAAGACGTTTCTAGTACAAGATAAAATAATTGTAGCGAGCGACACTTGCGATTGTACTATATTAATATAAAAATCATGGCTTCGAAGTTTTCAATAGAAGATTGAGAAGAGATATCATAGGGAATCCCTTTTCATATTCACATGCGTCAATGGGCTTTCAATAGCAACTCAGCGACATCGATCCAAAAGTCGTATGATCGTTATGTCAAAGCGTATTCTCAATCGTCAAAAGCTCACTTAACGAAAGTCAAAATTTGAAAACACAAAATTCCTATATGAGTTATAAGTCGTCATCAAGACGGAAGGTTTATACAAAATTTCAGCTCCGTAGTGTAAGAGGAAGTGGGTCTAATGAAGCTTGCAAGATTTAACACATAACAAACAAATATAGAAATATATAGTAACATACTTTTTTCATATATATATTTTTTTATATATACAAACACCGGTATTGATAATAATGATAATAGTATTTTATTTCCCTCTTCACAAAAATTCATAAAAACCAGACCAAGTAAATTTGCGAGAGGCTGGAGTCCGTACTAGGTTGCCCTGTATGACAGATCTCCAGGCCCTCACCCCGGAACAGTGAACAGGTAAATATATAATTTCATTGCTGATAGAGTAAGGTAGTCAAGCCATAACTGTTTCTTTGTATGTAAGGCCTGGGCGTGTCTGTCTGTCTGCATGTGTGTTTGAGTGTGCAAGCGATTGTGTGTATGCGTGTGTGTATTGATACAGTGAAAACATACAGAAATACACTGACTACATTTGCAAGTTTAAAGCTTGTAAAATCACAGTGAAATCCGTAGAAATGAGTACCGTTTGAGAATGTTAGTGCATGCCCTTGAAACTCCCCGGTTATTTCTGTATGCCACGTGCAATATTCTAATGACGTCATCGTATGTTTACGACCGCAGTTTAGATTTGGCGCGAGCAAAATTTTCAAATGATTACATTTTAACTGTGAAGTAAATGTAAACGGAGCTAAAAGATTTTAATTCAACATCTTTATTGAGAAACTACTAACGTTTTTGAAATATTTATATACATATAATATTCCACTGTACGTGTATACATATGTCACTGAAATTTTCATAGATGGCACCGATTTGAATGGTCTGTGGCGCTCTGGATGGTTTTGATCCATAAATGAGCTCGGCAGAGGGCGCTGTAGTCGGTTTTAGGTTATCTATCTATATTGCAACTAAAGGACTAATTTTGGTTTTGAAATATTTGTGGAATTTCAGGGGTAAAAAAAAATTAAAAAAAGGCTTGCGGCACGAAGTACCCCAGCTCAGTTAGTATTTTATAAAATATTTATATCATCAGGGATAAAGTAGGATTCTAATGGTAAAAGTTTTTTCAAATTGGCCCAGTAGTTTCGGAGCCTATTCTTCTCAAACAAACAAAAAATCAATCTAATGTTTCTTTTATAATATTAGTATACATATATAAATCAAAGAGTTTGTCTATTATTTTGTTGTTTATAACTTCAATCTTGTTACAGAGCAGGTGCATAATATGATGGTGGCAATGAACTTTTTATAGTCTGTCACTGACCGCCACAGATTACTTCTGAGGATTTCAACTAATATTAATATTAAAATCATATTTGTGCTTAAATTATATATAAATAATATTAAATATTATATTAATAATAATTAATTTAAAAAACTAACACGAATAATTTATACTCGGTTTAAATTCGATCTGGGTTTTTTACAAAATGATCAAGTTTGTATGGTGAAATTTTACATGCGACACCACCTGTCTACTCTAGGAAGGCTGGCCCGAATTATATGAATTTTAATTTACTGGACTTGTTTCTTGATGTTAAACGTCCTGATTAGGTAAATACCGTTGTTTGTTTGTTTATCCTTTATTGTAATAAAATAAGGCATTGGGTCAATGTTACAAGCAATTTATTACTTTTAAGCTGACACGAAAGCGGAAACACGAAGTCGCCTGGTCGCCATCTTAAGATCATTAGAAGTTTACAAATTATATTTTTTTATTTATTTCATATATAATTTTGAATTTGCACATTTGGAAATATTATAAAATTCTACAAATGACAGATTTTTGTTATATAAATGTTTTGTTCTATAAAAAAATCTTTAATAACTATAAAAATAACGTTGTGAAGCTGCTAACCCAAATATAAACTAAATCAGTCAGACAGAAAATTACAGTAATATAATTAACATAGTGGCAACAGGATACGCTGCAGAAAATTTGCAATACAGTTCACTAGATCAATTATAGTATCTAATCGGGTATTAACTGAATGGCTTGTAATTACTGCAGTAACGGCCGGTATCGGTGACGGGTAACGGTCGCGTCCGGCCCTGCCCGCACGCCGTACGCCCCACCTAACACAACATATATATTTATTAAAAAAGCACCAACAATATTCACTTAGACAAAAATCAAATAAAATACAAATCTAATTTCTAATTAATTGCGACATCAATTATAAGTACATATTATTAATCTTATAATATCAAATTATGTATATTACAATTTTTATTAAATAATATTAATAATTATAAATTTAATTGCAGCGAATAAATTTGACCAAACAAAATATAGCATTACAAATAAGAATAATTGTAATTTAATTTATTAAAAAATAAACAATTTAGATTTGAAAATTACTAATACCAGTAGTTTCTTTCATTATTGCATACATTAAATATATACCCTCCACCTAACACAACATACCACTCTCCCAACACACCGTACCCCCGCTCGTGCCGCCCTCTGACGTTAATTGCAATGTGCAAAAACTAAGCCAGGAATGTAGGATCGCGCTTAATGCTCCCTAAGAGTTATTAGCAACAAACGGTAAAAGTAAAAACGGTTAGGAACGCGACGTCTGTCTCCTAGTTAAATAAGTCTCTAAACCTGTATTTAATTGCATTTAATATTTTCTTGTGTGCTGTAATATCCTCGCGTTAACTCATTACTGAGGACGGGATCATTACTGAGGAAGGCACGCGATTCATGCACCAATCATTTGAGGGGTTATGATTCAACATGTAACAAAAAATTTGTTACTTTGTTTTATCAACATTTTTACATTTTACTTAAAATTCCACTTATTGGCTCTATTAACCTGAAACTGATTAAGTTAACTGATTATTTTAAATGTCTTCTTTCAATCATTATAAATATATTGACAATATGTTTTTATCATTTAAATAAAGAGTGTACATATTCCTGAATCTGCACATATCAAAAAATATGGGGTTGTCTCAATAATTACTTTCGCAAAGTATTCCGCAAAAATATAACGAATATTACACAAAAATATATTGTAAAAAGAGCGAATATTTACTTACCTACACGAATTCTTGTCCTTTTTAATTAAAATTCATATTCAATGATTACTCGGGGCATTAAAAAGCTTTCAAATATTTCCCTATTTGAAAGCTTTATTTATTAGCGCGCAATTCTGAATAAAACGAATGCTAATAATATTCATTCATATTGAAAAGTAAATTACCACTCCGGATTTAGTATGCGAATATACGAGTCGCACGCTTTCAATCATTTTGGATTTTGTGAATTTAAAATTGAATTATTATCAACAATATAAAACACTTTCCCTTTAAAGCCGTTCAGATACTAACATATCATTTCCATTGAACAATACTTATTGTTCCAGCTAGTAAAAAATCGTAAAACTTACATCGAAATTCACAAAGCACAGATAACTTGATTTCGTAGAAAAGTACTGTGTTGTGACGTAACAACTTGAAATAAACAATTTGATTTAATGTTCTAAAAACAATTTTTTTGTGATGAATGGAGTTTTATTTGAAAATACACAATTGACATGTGTCAGAACAAAAATAGAACTAAATAATATGATGGATTTGTACTGTGTAATGCTTTTTAATCTGTGCGAGTTCGTGACGTTTGAAAGGCACACTTATTGGAAGGCGACGAGACACTGACATATATCTAAATACTACAAGTCTCCCGTAGAATATCCAAAATAAAGGTAGCAAACAGGATAAGTCCTTTGGAAATAGTAATGAAAAATATTCGAATGGAGTTAATATAAAGAGCTGACTATTGTTGTAGTCGTTCTCAGAATTACAATAGATCGAATTTTTGTGCTATATAAGTAGCATTAACATGCTACCTCTTAGAACGGAATTCATAAATATTTTAAAACAAAAATGTTTAAACGTAATATAGAGTAAAGAAATAAACGTAATAAGAAAAAGATAATTTTATTAACTGTAATGATGTCTAGACGTTAGCAAACACAGACTATTTGAGAACAGATCCAATAACGATTTTATTTTAGTTTTATGTTAGACTAGGTCCGCCCGCGGCTTCGCCCGCGTTCTATTAATATGTTTGTTTAGAAGATAACACATACGCGTTGAAGTTTTTCCCGCGTAAATTCCGATCCCGCGGGATTTCCGGTATGAAAACTATCGTTTATGATAATATAAGTTACCCTCTATGTGCATGCCAAATTTCATGAAAATCGGTTCGGCAGTTTTTGTGTGAAGGAGTAGCAAACAAACAGACATATAAAAGTTTCGCATTTATTATATTACTAGGATTTATTCGTCACAAACAAGACTGTAGGCACGTGCTTGTTATGTTACAATACTTGTTATCGACTTACGATGCTTTATTTTTTAGAAAATAAAGGTTTTCTTATTAAGAAATTTAAATTTCTTACACAATAATATTTCAATAATATTCCGAACACAAGATAAGATGAAGCTACTACACTAAGAAACGCCGTTCGATTTCAAAGTAAATGTCTTCGAGTCAAGAGTGAATAGGGTTTTAAAAAGCTAATACGCTTTACTATCTAAGATTTCCTCACCATTTACCATCAGATGCGATCGTAGTCACGCACTTTTATATAATGAAAAAAGAGGGTACTTTTATGAACTATGGACTATCCTTCTAATTCCTGACAGCGTGGTTGCCTCAATATGTGGGTTTAGACCTAAATTGTATCAGCTGCGTCCTTTTTTTGTGCTCAGTATAATGTCAGACGAGTATAGCGAGAGGTCAAGAGAGGGCACTGGTCTCCTGATAAGCCTGCAGGTGCCTGGCAGCTGGCACACGCACGTGCCGGCTGTAAACAGGTTTAAAAATAGAGATAAATTAGGAGTTTCAGGTGGAATATAAAGTTGTTTGAAAACAGAATATGTATTAGAGCAAATTTAGGTTTTTTTTAAAGATGTCCCGACTATGACCCGACTAGCCGATTAGTTGGTTTTGAAGAGGCCGACTGGTCGGCTGATTAGTCACCGATTATTCGGCAACTACGATAGTGCCTGAACAGTCGGCTTTACCGACGGCCGTCGACGAGTAGTCGGGACATCTCTAATCTTTTGTTATCGATAGTTTCTGCACTTTGTGATTGATTGATGTATTTAAAAAGTGGCTGATCGCTCCGCTTCGGTACAGCCAAAAGTCGTAGCCGGGATTCTTGGATTTAATCGTGAACCCATTATAATTATTATAATAATATAATTAAAAAAAAAATCAAACCCGAATGTCAATCCAGGTTTAGTATAATACATCAATGACCTCGTTCAAATAGGGTTGTCAACTTTTTTTGTTTAAATATAGTATTTTTAAAATAAGATAATAAAAAATATTGTACTTTGTGGAGAGAATAAAAAGTACTCACATTTGTAACTCATTGCTGTTTTTTTAATAGTTTTTGTTTCACGCACGCGCCCATTACGGCAGTGGAATGAAAGGTACGTTAAAAATTGTTGAATGTTTTTTATTAATTTTGATCTTGCAAATTATAAACATTGATGTGTTGTATTGAAATATAGTATTTTCGCGTTACATATATTTCTTGAACAGTATATGGTACGGAGTCACGAAATACAGTACAATACTATATAATATAGTACGGTTGGCAGCCCTACGTTCAAATCAGATCAGCCGTTCCTAAGATTAAACTGAACAACAGAACAGTCAAACAAATAAACAGACAATTTATATTCCTTACTAATAACCCGCTACTACTTACTTCCAATCGAAGTACCTATAACGCGTGCGAAGCCGCGGTCGGCAACTAGTATCCTACTATACTTCTTAGTATTAAGGATCTAAACATTATGAAGATTTTTGATGTTTGTTTTTTCTTTACACGCTAACATTGAACGCGCTAATATTGAATGGATTAAAATGAAACTTGGCACACATAGATTACTAGTTTTGCCCTCGGCTTCACTTGCGTGGAATTTGGACTGTCACGTTCAATTTTGTGACAGGTCATTACTGTTTCATCAAAATCTATCAAGTACTTTTTTCGTGAAAGAGTAACAAATATATCCATGTAAACATGTATACTCACAAACTTTCGCATTTATAATATTAATCCCGTCGAACGAACGTCGCGCTTTGCGTCCTTTTTCACCAAACGTGCCGCGAAGGACTGGAATAAGTTGCCAGCGTCAGTTTTCCCGCTCGATTACAATTTAAGTGTCTTCAAATCAAGAGTGAATAGGCTATTACTAAATTAGTGCACTTTACCATCTAAGACCAAATTACCTACTTACCATCAGGCAGGACAGTGGTCAGGCACTAATTTATAAAAAGAATAGTAAGAATAGGCATTATAGTGTTAATGAAAATTTTAATGACATGGATTCCTGGAGATAATTGACTTCCGTAACCGGTTCCATTCTAGCTTGTTTCTAAATGTTTTGTAAATTGGCATCAAAAGACGTGCCGAGGAGTTTCTTTCGCCGTTTATTCTCCTCTTTATTAGGGCACCTTACTGAAACGGGGTTAGATTCCAAAAAAATTACGTCCATAAGTGTTTTCGAAATACCTACATGAAATTAATTATTTTTGACTTTGATTTCACTTTAACTAGCATAGTCTGGGATAACATAGGCCACTTTATCAACACACGACCCGCAGGCGAAGCCGTGGAATCAAACTAGTATTTTATATATGTATATATCTCCTATTTACTGTACCTGCGTCACTAAACCTTTTTGTGTAATGGTGGTCATAAAAGAGTTCCAATAATAATCGAGAAATGGTTAACGGAGTCAACACACCTATGACGTCACTAACTGAGCTTTTACGATTGAATACGGCGCTATGAAAGCTATAAAAGCTATTATTAACCTGTCTTGTTTACTTTTTCTTTACAAGCTTCAATGGATAAAGTTAGTATTGATAACTGTATGTGTGTGTATCTTGAATAATAAGTTCGTAGAAAAAATTGCGTGAGATATTAAATATGATTCGACTGATATCATATACATACATATGTGAAAGTTTGTGAAGATCTTTGTATGTTTGTATTTCCTTCACGCGGTGAGGTATACATATAAGGACTTTTTTTCAATACGGAACAGGTTTTTATATGATATGACATTAATTGCTTACAAATGTTCTATTTGAATTTAGAAACCTATGTGTCAATTGTGAATTTAAATTTAGAATCCGATAGTTATACATTTTGAAATGGGTATTCGTATTTTTGTAAATTTTAAGTGTAGAATTTAAATTTGGAAACTTGTAGTTATAAATTTGGAATGTATATTTCATCTTATTGTTGTAAATTTTAAATGTAGCATTTGAATTTAGAATTCGATAGTTATAAATATAGATACTATAATTAGCGCTATTGTTGTAAATTTTTGATGAGGAATTTGAATTCAGAATCCTATAGGTATCAATTTTGAACGTATATATCGATATTTAATCGTATTGTTTTAAATTTTGAAATTAGTTTTCGATAGTAATAAATATTGAATGTAGATATTGATATTATAATTAGTGCTATTGTTCTAAATTTTTAATTTACAATTTGAATTTAGAATCCTATAGTTGTCAATCTTCCAAACATTAGCCGTGATCTAAAAAAGTCACAATTTATTATTTATCTTTATGTACCTGTGCCTGCGACTTCATTCGCGTGGAAAAAAGTTTTCGTTCGGTTACCTATGTATATTGTATACTTCTAAAATAAAAGAAGCCTAAATTACTCCTTATTATAACAGTTATCTGCCAATGAAAGTCCCGTCGAAATCGGTCCAGCCGTTCCAGAGATTAGCCGGAACAAACAAACGGACTGACATAGAAAATAAAATAAAAAATGTTACATATACCGTGTAAACATATGCATAAGGAAAAGAGGTTATTTTAATATTACAAAGAAACACTCCAATTTTATTGTGTAGCTAGCTTGATGTATCGAGGGCAAACGATGTTCTCTTTCGAGGAACAGGTACAATTATATGAATGTTAATTCTGACATTTGGGCGCGGCCGGCCGCCTCGCTCTCGTTCAGAACCGAAGCAAGAGACACGAATTTTCAATTTATACATAGGACTTCAATAAACCAATTCCGTAGTTAACGTTTATGGTCGTCAATTTGTCTGGATGGATTAATAGTAACTTATAAATGAGTTGCTTGTTTCTTACTCTCGTCCTTTAAATGGGTGCTAAGTTGGAATTTAATCACAGAAACTATTAAGAAGCCATTTAAGTAACCATTAAATTTTGACTATGAGTGTGCCAAAAGATATTCAAGGGAATGCTTAATTTTTCTAAGGTTGTTATCCTAATGTGTAAAGTACTGAACGGATCTGAAATTTGACCTGGACACAATGCGGGCGAAGCCGCGGGCGAAGTTATATCACTTTGGTTATGATCTCGTGTTAAAAAAATGTATGTAGTTCCCTATTCCCGTAGGGGCGTACAAGGTGACCTTCACAGCCAAATATAAAGGTATGAATATAACATAACAGTCCCACTGCTGGGCTCGAGTCTCCGGTTACCGGGCCATAGTCCACCATGCTGGCCAAGAGCGGATTGTTAGATTTCAGTTAAGAACTTTATGGAGAACTTTCAGGAGTCCAGGTTTCCTCACGATCTTTACCTTCACCGTAGCAAACTATAATCAACTTCTGATACGAACATAACTTTGAAAATTAAAGGATCACGCAGGATTTAAACACACGACCTCATGTTGGAGAGACCGACGTTCAAACCTATGACTGTTTTTACAAGCTTTTATTTAACTTACAGTATATGTTTATATATATGTTAGTATATTTGTTTGTTACGGGTCAAATCTTGCAAGCTTAATAAGACCCACTTTCTCTTATACTACAAAGCGGAAATATTGCATAAACTTTCATCCTGATGACAATGCATTTTTATGATAAGCGTGACCTGATACGTTCAGGATTGGCTCCAGATAAGGGAACTCCTCAATGGTTAACAATACAGTTATGAAATTTTGTGTGTTTCTTTATGTTATGGATCTATAATTAAAGCTTGTGTTTTTAAATATTTTTAATGAATCTTGTTTCTGTTCTGAATACTGTAATATTTTATTGTATTTATTTAAATTAACTAACTAAATGCTCATAAATTTACATTCTCCCTTCACACATTTTCAGAGCTGAGGTAATTATTATGTATGCGTTCATTAACACATATTTTCACACCAATCGTTAGGTGACAATTTATTTAATTACTATATATTTTAATTAATATAATTTTAGTAGGACAAGTGATTTTTAATTGAAACTTATACGGTGTCAAATTTATTTAAATACTTTGATGAATAAAATGAATAAATTAATTTTGAATTCTATTTCCGAACCTTATGTTACTGCAGCATGAATTTGTGTATAATTTTTTTTACAATTAGATTTACATATTGTTTGAATATCATATCAATATAATGATATTATGGTATTTTTAGACTGGCCTGTTGATCTAGTGGTTGGTGAACCTGACTACTAAACCAGATCGTGGGTCCGATTCAGACCCTGAACTTTTCTGTGATGAGCAGGAATGTTGTCTGTGTGTAACATAAAAATGAAAAAAATGTTTATATGTTTTTTATATATTTTAAATATAACCATTTAATATTTAACAAATTATTTATTACAGTTCTTATTTACTTAATTGCATTTTAATAAAAACATAATTGTTGAGATATTGTAACTTATG
>DWJZ01002931.1:0-18142 GCA_018249125.1 Asbolis capucinus
CGCGAAGATATGAAGAGAACCAGTCCAAGGTGGTTGGAGTGAAATTCAAACGGGAAAGAATGGCAAGGAGAATATATAGATATTTACATCCGGACACACAGAACAAACATTCCTGCTCATCACAGAAAAGTTTGACCTGGATGGGAATTGAACCCACGACCTTCAGTGTAGTAGTCAGGTTCCCTAACCACTAGACCAACATATATAGGCCATATGTATATATGTACATATGTGTATCAGTTGTCTGATCACCATAGTAATGCTAATGTTTAATTTGGTGTCAGATGACCGTGTGTGAGTTGTCCAAAGATATATTATATTATTATTATTTATGTATTTATTTATTGGTTTTTAATTATCTATTCAAAATTCCTTTTTATTAATGTATTTAACATGTCTGATACTGAAGTGAAGCCACGTGATGTTCTCGAACGTTTCCCACTTAATATGGATCACAGCTTTCGGCTAACGTAAGCAGTTCTCATTAGACTTTTAAGTTTTAATACTCGTAAATTTTAATACATATTCGTAAATGTATGCCTTTTTATAATGTTGGTATAATTCGCGATGTATTTCAGTAAGTTGACCAAGAAATTGTGTTTTCGGGATATTCCTGGTATTGTTCTCGACTGCACAAGGATATTGTTTTTGAACACATGTACATGTTATCTGTTTTAGTCAATAGACGTAGTTTGTGAACAAATGGTGTGCCAAAAAGACACTTTAAAAGTTTAATAATACGTTTTTTTGAATGTTGACGTCGAAAAGAAGTTACGGCCCAAGTTACTATTCGTTTCAATTTTGTTTCAAGAGAATAAAACTGTTACCCGACTGTGCCAGGTTTTACCCGACTGTGCCAGGTGCCAGAATGTGGTTTCAGATATGCTGCCTTTGCTGGGTCTAAGAACAGATTTGCATGGTTTTTTCTTTATTTGTATGATTTTAATCAGTATTTTTTTTTTACTAATATTATAATTGACTTGCAGACAATGCCATTAGGCATTTAGTCCGTAGACTAGAATTAAATAACTTTTCCGCGAAAACAAGCTTGAGGAGATTGAAATGTAGATTAAGGTGCACGTGGGCGTAGTTCCGGGATAAAGCTATTATCTAATTAATCAGTATTTCTTGTTCATCTCAACCCATCACGGCCCACTATTGAGCACGGGTCTCGTCTCTAAATGAGAAGGTTAAGGCCATAGTCCACCACGCTGGCCAAGTACGGTTTGGTAGACTTGACACACCTTTGAGTTTTGCAAACTCCCCGGCATGCAGGTTTCCTCACGATGTTTTCCTTCACCGTTATAGCTAGTGACATTTAAAATGCTTAAAATGCATATAACTCCAAAAAGTCAGAAGTACGCGCTCTGGGATTCGAACCCGGACCCCCCGAGTAGGATGCCGAATTCTTAATCACTAGGTTATCACCGCTTTTACGCTTTTTATTCCTTGTTAGATGTCAGTAAATATCCCGTTTCTGTTGTAGTAATTGGTGTTAGTATTTCCGGTGAGTGACCGGGTGTGACTGGTCAACCGCACACGTTTTTTCACGTCAGAATACCAGCTTTCTTCTATTCCGATTTTAGTAGCACGTGACTGCATAATTTCGCCAAAAAGTCACCTGAGTACGGGTCGAGCAACTTGAAGACCTATTAATATACTAATACAATGTAAATATGTCTAATGGGAATGGATAAAGTGAATAAATATTTTTATCTACTTTTTTGCCTTCATCACCATCATTGTAACCGACAACAACCCACAAACACCACTACTGGGCTCGGATCCCTTTCACAATATGAGAAGTCTAGGCCATAGTGGGCTGACCAAACCTATGTAGATTGGTTGACTTAAACATCTTCGGCAACTTTATGGGGAACTCTGAGGTGAGCAGTTTTTTCGATGTTCTTCTTCACCGGAGCAAGTGATAATTATGCTTGAATACAATGTCACCTGATGATAAAAGGCGATGTAATCTTGAATGGTATACATTATGTTTGAAGCCAATTCAATTCAATTCACTTGAAAGCATCTACATTATACTGAAATAGCCAACACACGTGCACTTAATACGTAATTTATTCCACTCTATATACATTAAGAAACGTTCTAGATTGGATTCGAAGCAATAAAACAACGGAAAGAAAAAACGAAAAATTTATTCATAAATGGTTTTTATACTTAAACGAAAGAAATTCATAAGGAATTTACGAACAACCTGGTTGAAAGTATATTAATAGTCCTTATAATATTATAAAATGCCAAATTTTTTTAGGATGGAAAAATTCTCGCAAAAAATACAGAACCTGGATGAAATTAGATACAGAGATAGTTTACAGTATAGAATAACACAGGTTTTTTATCAACGTACATACATTTATATCGCGCAGCCGCGGGCAAACGCTAGTCTTTCATAAAAAAGGTACTACTAGCCCTGATGTGCTATGATGATGATGAAGCGGTGATACGAGTAGCCCAGTGGTTAAGAATTCGGCCTCCTACTCAAGGCGATGAGTTGAAATGAAGTCCTGATATGCTAGAGATAGACAAATAATTATACATATCAAACCCTGGACCTCTCACATAGCACACATACCAACTAAATTATAAATACTGTTCATTAATATAAAATTTCGATGTGCTCATAACGTTACAATGCTATTAACTACATATATACCTATGTTAATTTTTCACATATTACAAACAAGTTACCAAATACTTCGCCCCCATGGTACTATGTTGATAAAAAGTAGCTTATGTGTTATTTCAGACTATAATCTATCTCTTTGCCAAATTCCATTCAGATCCGTTCAGTAGTTTTTGTGTGAAGAAGTAAAAAAATCCATCCAGCCATCCTCACAAATACGCATTTATAAAATTAGTACAATAAATAATGTTAATGAGAATTGGCAAAGAATTTTAAACGTTATATATCAAACTCCACCAGCACCAGTCGAGGATCTGGAGTCTGCGCACACGGCAGAACATGTGATGGGGAGTTTCTAATAAATTTTAAAAAGAAAGTCGTTAATATACATGAATCATTCCAGTGAACGTGGAAATAGTATGTTAAAATTTAATTTTGGTTATAGTTGCACAAACAAGTCGTAATGGCGTGATTTCATAACTGATCTTTCAACTGGAAGGTCCTGTGTAGAAATTCCGCAAACACCACTTCATTTTCGAAAAAATTATTTACGTATTCCGAGTTAATTTTTACTTGCTCGGTATAGGCAAACATCGTGATGCAACGTGTATTCCTGAGAGTTACTTGTTAAGTTTAAGAATATGAAATATATCAGTTTGGTTAACTTTGGCCTAAACCTCTCATAATGAGGGCATTTTAAGATGTGACCTGAGCCTAGGAGTGGGAATGCGGCGGAATGAGTTTGAAATGTAAAAAAAATCAAAATCTACCTAATATTTATTTGTATCTTTACAGATTCCATGCTAATAAAGTTACTAAATCTGCCAATGTACGTAGCAGAGCGTACTTCTTACTAGTTTGTAAGGATGGATGGATGTTTATTACTCCTTCACCTTAAAAGTACTGAATAGCTCTGAAGTACAAAGGTAGATATTTGCAATAGAAGTTTGCAATAGCATAGGCTATTATTTATTAACATACAGTTCAAATGCAATAGTTCAATGCAAAAGTTTGTGAGAAGGAATTGATGGATTTTTATTCCTCTTTCAAAAAACTACAGAACGAATCTGATTAAAATTAGCACAGAGGTCTGGAATAACGCAGACTTTTTATCAAGAACAGCCAGGCAAGGCAGCGGACGGGAGCCTGTCTTTGGTATAATTTAGAGAAAGGCCAACACCAGGCCCGTGGGTCATAGTGTGGCCCGCGAACGGAATTTAAATGGCCCGCGCAAATATGTTTTTAATACTCTTTTATTATGCAAGTCCTTAAAGTAATTTACTAGGAAACACTAGTGGCCCGCAGTTAATTTATCATAAGTTTGGCTCGATTGTCAAGAGGGTTGAGTATTTTGATCTAGAGTGTTCTTTTCCAGCGGATGTCTCGCCTCCCATTCACCCCTAGTCTGTTGACCCCACGATCACGAATGCATGTATGACCCCAACGCCTTTAAAAAACGATAATCATTCAGTATTGTATTACAAATCTAGTCTAAATGTATTTTTTATTTAAAATATTTTACGTGTTTATGAATGAAGAAGTTTTTTTCGTTTATTCCGAGGTAACTAGAATAATGGAGTGGTGTCTATGAATTTTAATTCAATTCATTTTTTATAATTCAACATACATATCTCATCATTTTACAACAACGGAAGCCTCCTTTTTTTTGGCATTTGGTCGGTTTTTTTACCTATCACGTGCGATTTTATACTATTGTGAATAAAATTAGCCAATGTGATATAAATAAAATAAGAAATGCGCACGTGTATTCCTGTATTTGTTATTTTAGATACAATAAATTAAATAATTTTTTTTGTTAGAATTTACCAAAATAACATCCGAAAATTTTGTTCATTGTTGTAAATATATTTTATTTGAACAAGAAAATATAGAAATTAGATAAAGAAATAAATTTATATTAAGAGGTCTTTTGAGTCAAAGAAACGTTTAATGAATGTTTGACGCATCGAATACGTGAGCATCTGTCAATCTGTCAATGTCAGTCTCATAGGTTTCTCTAAAACGTTAGCAGTTAAGGCCAATAATTTATTTGGTTATTCATATAGTTGATACACTTGTTGGATTTAGTTATGTTTTTCCCTAGGTGACAATCGTGGGCGTACACTGGGGCGTGGGCGTTAGCCCTTTAGTACAGCATTAAATATGCAGTACGGTCTGTTTCTATAACTAGATCAGTTACATAACATATCGCGATTTTGGCGGGACGACCCGATAAAACAAAATTAAATGTCCCGCGCAGAACAAGTATAGTCCCGCTTTCAGGCACAACTCGAATTCAGAAGACTGTTAAGACTCGTCTACAGATTGTATATAAGGTAGTTATATCATAGAATAACTGTAATTTAAAATTACATTTTTTTTATTACAATTCCTATGGCTTTTTTTGCTATTTATATTTATTGTCGTAAACGTAATACAAAACTCAAATAAAAAATAAGATATATGTATATATATAGATTTTTGTTTGTATACGTTTTTTGTGTTTTATTTTTATCCCGATGGATCTCCTGCTAGAGGGTTAATTACAACCCTAATCGCGAGCCGTAGCCAAGCGCTTGAGGAGGTATTATTGTATGGTAAAAGATGATAAATAAATAATAAATATCTCAGGACAACTCACACACGGCCATCTGACCCCAAACTAAGCGTTAGCTTGTACTATGGTGATCAAATAACTGATAAACATACATATACATATATTTTTAAATACATACTTATTCACACCCAGACACACAGAACACATATTCCTGGTCATCACAGAAACGTTTGACCTGGGTGGGAATCGAACCCACGATCTTCGGCGTAGCAGTCAGGTTCGCTAACCATTAGACCAACCGGCCTGTCTGATGATAAAAACTTCCTAGTAATGCGGCAAGTATTTAAAATGGCTGCTTTCTGTAACATATGGAGAGTAAAATAAGGCATACTTAACGTTCTAAGGTTCTGTATAATGGTCTCATGGACGATAACACGACTGGGATGATATTAATGGTTTCTGCTTTCCATTGTGCCTGTAATTCTACTGCTAAATCTCTATTTACTTAACTTTTCCAAAATAGTAATTTGGAAACTTATTTTTATTAAAATCCCGACTTGACAAAAATTTAATCTGGCAACACTAAACTATACGTACCCAAACTTGGAGGTATGCCCTCCCGTTCCGTACGCAGAGGTGGTGGTTTCCGATAAAATCCATTACGGTATACCAAGTGGACTGACTGAGCTCCCAGAGCTGTTCAGGAGTTTATGATTGTTTATTGTTGAGATGGCATCCGCTTAGTATTAACTATGACTATTTTAATTATTATTTATTTGTTTTTATGCTCATTTGTGGCGGGAATGCAGAGGAATGAGGCTTGTTGTTAAGAAGTAAACCTGATTTTCTTTTTTTGTATCTCTTTACAACACTGGTTTAGCTGGTGGAGAAAAAACTGTTTCTTATACTTGTATAACATCTTTCTGTACTTCTACTTTACAATGAAGGTGCTTACATCATTACATTACCTCCACGCTCTTATATTAGGCGAAGCATTAGCCATAGATTAATGTACAAATCACATTCTGATGTAGACGAAGCACAGGTCATTAAAAAACAAAATGCAATAAGAGTCAGTTTAATCTTGCCTATTCTCATTTTAATTTTCAACAGTTTGAAAACTAAACGACAATGTCCAAAAACACATAAATAGTAAGCAGACGAATCCGTCACGTGTTTCGATATCTTTTGTTTGATTTAGTTGATGACGATTTAAATTGCTGTCACTTGCAAAAGAAACGTGTTCCGGAATAGATTATAATATTTTCATTTTGTTTTTCTCCGAGGCGTAGATCAATATGCCTAGTTAGAGTTATATGGCCGGCAAGGCTGGTTGGTTGAAAGGTTAGTGAACCTGACTTCTACACCGAAGGTTGTGGGTTCGATTCCCATCCAGGTCAAAGTTTTCTGTGATGAGCAGGAATGTTTGTTCTATGTGTCTGGGTGTGTAATAGAAATATCTATTTAAGTACGTATTTTAAAGTATATATGTATGTATGTTTATCAGTTGTCTGTTCACCATAGTACAAGCTATCGCTTAGTTTGGGTTCAGATGGCCGTGTGTCCAAAGATATTTATTTATTTATTTCTTCTTCAGTTGTTAAATAATGACTGTGACCTAGAGTTTTGAAGGCTTATTTATTGATAAATACCGATTTATTATAAGCAGTGGCAGTTTGGATAGTTTTTTTGAATTTGGAAGTGTTTTCATACTTTCATCTTATAATAAATTTCTTTCAAACCCTCTTACATTCAATTCTTCATTTATTCGCATTTTCTTTATAAAACAAACAATAAATCCTTTTGTTTATTGTTAACACAATGGTTTTGTTCTAAAGTTCTGGCATGTTTTCAAGTTACGAAAAACTTCATGCCGTAAAATATAGGTACGTAATTAGAATTTGTTTTATTATACCTACGTCAATACAACGTGGCACCTCTTTACTGTGGATATGATAGCCGACGAACGAGCATGCAGGGTTGAAGCGTGATGGTCGTTTTAACTTAACTTCTTGCTAACGGAACTTACGTGAAGGTACCAATAAGAATATACTTGATCAAAAATCCTACTGATATTATAAATTCGAAATGTGAGGATGGAA
Organism: Asbolis capucinus; assembly: GCA_018249125.1. Classification (NCBI taxonomy): domain Eukaryota; kingdom Metazoa; phylum Arthropoda; class Insecta; order Lepidoptera; family Hesperiidae; genus Asbolis; species Asbolis capucinus. The sequence continues at coordinate 7,307 of DWJZ01002931.1, forward strand.
GCATATTTGTTACTCCTTCACGCAGAAACTACTGAACAGATCTGAATTCAATTAGGCACAGAGATAGATTATACTCTGGAATAATACTTATGCTACGTTTTATCAACCTGGGAACCAAGCGGGCGAAGCCGCGGGCAGCGACGAGTAGAATATAAACAATAGAAATATTATTGATAACATTGTTTAAGATCCCGTCTAGGGGTCCCCGTCTGTCACCTCGTGTGACACTTTGAATCTGTTGGTGTAGCATAGGTGTCTTTACAACATATGCTCTTGGTTGGCACCGTAACCCTGGCATGGGATTAGGGCCAAGATTCTAGGCGCTCCCCATTTGACCAATAATTGTATTTATAAGGTTTAAAATAGAGATGTAGGCAATAAGCGTAAGCGAGTGCGGTAGCGGAAGCGGGAGCGAATCGCGGGTCATATCTCACGCGCTGTTCCTATTCGGCTCGTTATTTATCGAGTATTGTGCCGGCAATTGGCGTGCTTTGAATTTAGTTTGGACGTTGCAGTCGGCGCAAACCACGAACGGCAACGATACTAATAAGAATATGCTGTATTTGTTCTGGCGCATTTTGCGTGATTCCTCTCAAGAATTACCAACTTATTAAAAGAAATTAAAACGAAACATGCTTTGCATTAGCATCCGATATGCTTGCCAGGTTTTGACAAATTTGTCGATTGGTTGACTTTATAAAATAGCAGGAGGTCTTTGTTATTAAAACCGGGACATGGGAGGAGACGTATTGATACAAAGGGTGCTGGCGGACGGCTACCTTGTTCAAAATAAAGAATTATATTACAAAACTATAATACTGCAATTCAATTAAACGCTTTAATATTAAATGTTAAATAATATTAGTTTAGTTCCTATTTCTCTATCAAGTTTAAATTCGGAAAACAAAGAGATATAAAAGTCATTTAAATTCCGCCGCCGCCCGTGCCTCGCGCCGCACTCTGATGGAGCATCGCCAAATTCGACAATCGTAGTTCGATTCAGCTGTTTGTGCGTGTTTATATAGACGTTCAGTTTTTGAGAAACGCCCATTTAATGAGTTATATGCTACGAGCTGATAGCGATTATTTCCTGGCGATGAGCTCGGGGATTTATTGTTTATTGTTAGGTTCATATACCATCGTAGCCTTCTACGCCAAATAATTATATTTATGTATAAAGTTTTGAGCGTATTTAGTACCGTCTGTTTGTTTGTCCGTTAGTATTCAAGTCATATGGTTACTATTGACCTTTTAGCTCGTGAACTGACACTAATGGATTGTAGTCTGGAATAACATATAGATTACTTTTTATCAACATACAATGCGAGTAACGTCGCGGGCTGACTCTAGTTGCTTACCTCAACCGTGAATCCAGCCTGGCACCTTTCAAGTCGTGTAACTCAATTATTTGTTTTTGAATTCCTGTTGTTCGCTATTAATTAAAAGTGAAGCATTTACTTATTTAAGTCTGTCAAGCGCAGAACTTTAATTACAAGTTTATAACCACGAAAATAAGTAATTTAAATCTTAAAACTAATTACAACCTAATCAGAAGTTTAACAAAACCTCAACATGTGGTAATATCACGCGCGGACGGTACGCCTGAACGTTTTGCAGAGCAATTAGTTGGCGATCAAACTTATGTAATTGCTAGCATTTAGCTGCCAGGCGCTCAGTAACGTGATGTGATGTGCAATTACTAACGGATTGCGCTACAAATAATATTCGTGGATCTTTTAGATATCGGCCCCGCAATCATCCGTTGCGGAATGATTCCATTTTATGAAATAAAGAAGTTTGGGAAAGATTTCGAAACAATTTAGCTGTTTCTATTTAAATATCGATAAGGTACTTTAATAAGTTTTACGAGACACTATGTTTTATATATTATAATAAACTTTTTATATGAAGGTGATCAATTATTTATGAGATCACCGCTACCCACAACAGATTGGCAAATTCAAAGGTATTAGAAACAATTACCAAAGCATTGTCGGCTACAAACAAGTAACTGATCCGTCTGTTTCATAGTGCGGGTCTACAAGGCCGGCAAAGACAAAATGGAAAGCATTTGCATCGTTAAAGCACCCGCGTCAATAATTACGTCAAAAAAATAAAATAAGGAATTATACAAATTGCGAAAACACGAGATGTCTTTTAATTGAATTATAATGCTTCTACTAGAATAGCTTCTAGCTAGTGTTCATAGCCCGGCGGCATGTTCCGATTGTAACCGATCCAATAAGTTAAGCAATAGCGAGCGCGTTCGGGAGGATGGGTGACCGCTAGTGGAAAAAAACGCATGAACGCTTCCGTGCTTCGGAGGGCACAAATAGCCGTCGGTCCCGGGTGATACCATTAGATAGCAACCGTTAAGCCATGTCGGAGTCTTTCGGGTGGCATGAAAATTTCGGACACTTGGGTTGGCTAATCCACATAGGAACAGCGTGGTCGTTTATGCTATACCTCCTCAGTATGAGGAGAGACCCGTGCTCAATAGTGGGCCATTCATGGGTTGAAGTCACTCACTAGGATTCTCCATACCTTAGCAGTAACAGCATCCATAACAGAGAGAGATAAAAAAGGAAACGCCAGTACAAACATTAATTCACTCATTCAAATAACTATCTGGCACTCGAAGCCTGGACCGCTCTCTTCCACAGAGCCACCAACAGCTGGAAACAGCTAAACTGACGCAAGTTATGTAATTAAAACTTACGATTCTCCAAAACATCGCTCGGCGTATTAGCAACAACCGTCGCCTCGTATTTCATTGGCTGCTAATAAAGGGGAATTTAAGCAGAGAGGATTGCCAAATGCTGCCGTAGCTCGCTAAACAACACTCGTGGCAAAAATCATGCGAGGTTTATGGCCGTGGCCGGTCGTGGCGAAGAATGGGCCATTCCGGAACCGCATCGTCGGGTCGTCAATTTTCGATATTATGTTTGCAGCATAATGGTGAATTATTTTAATGTAAACGGGTCGTTACGATTTGTTCCAAATATTGGTATGGAAATATACATATCGTTTACAATTTAATATATTCGCGATGATATAAGTTTATAAACAGCGAATTATGTCAATATGTACTAGCCTCCAGTCAGCTGGTTTCTCTACGGTGAGGTCTTGGGTTTAAATCCTGCGATGTGCACTTCATATTTTCAAATTATGTGCGTGTTAAAAGTTGAATTTCGCTTGCTACGGTGAAGGAATACTTGGTGAGGAAACCTGCACTGTGAGTTTTCCGTCAAGTTCTCCAAGGTGTGTGAAGTCCACCAACCAGCACTTGGCCATCGTGGTGGACTATGGCTTTACCCTCATATTGTGGAGACCTGAGCAATTGGGGGTTGCAATATTTAGCAATAATTGCCACAGACTTTCTCAGTTCAGAAATTAACAGCGGATTTTTACATATGTTATTTATTTTTATATTCAATTAGTCCGCGCTTGACTACGAAACCACCTGACGGTAAATGGCGACAAAGTCTATGATGGTAAAGCGCACTAACTCAATAGAAGTCTATTCACTCTGTACTTGAGGACTTAGGTTATAATCAAACGGGGATTCAGACGCGGGCAACTTATTCCACTTTCGTCGTACGAATGATAAAGGAAGAGGCAAAAAGCGACGTTAATAACAGAACTTCTTTATGTTTTAACATGACTGAGCTTCACCAATGTAAACAACACTTTAATGAATTATATACTAAAACTATTTTACTTTAAAGTTTATCATGTACATACAGACAAACGGATATATCTATACTTATATCATAAAGAGGAAAGTTTTGTTTTGGCAATATGTACCATGGAATCTTAGACAGTAACGTAATCTACGTTATACCGAAAAATAAAAAACAAATATTAACCGGTTAAAGTAAGGGTAGTTACAAGATATTTTATAAAATGAGTTTGACTAAGTAATTTACAAAAACATAAAGAATACTAAAATATCATTGACTCCCCAAAACAGTGACCGTCTGGTCGGCCTCTTCACAACCGACTAGTCGGCCAGTCGACCAAAGCCATAGTTGCCGACTATGTAATCTCTACTAATTATAATTTGATAAGAACTTTTGGAACCGGTCCCGATGAGCACGAAATATTTTTCAACAATAAACAAACTTCACGTACTGATATTGACATGCAGTTTAATCAAGCAGCGCCCCCTGGCGGCTCTGGCAACCCGATCAGCGGCCGCGCTGTATTGACGTCATGACACCGCAAAAAACCTGTCAGTTCGGCTTGCGGCCGACAGGGGGCGGGGCGCCGCCGTAGCTGCTGCGAGGAAACGCCGTAGCGGTCGCTTCTACGACTACCCTCATCATTTTGGTTTTTATAAACCTATTATTTCAAGGTTTATGAATAGATTTTGATGAATCTTTTACTAGTTCTATAATCATTTCCTATGATGTTTCTTTATTCCTAATCTATACTAATAATAATCTGGGTCAATTCTGTACATTAAATATTTTTTGAAAATTTTGATGTAGGGAAGCTTTATGATTGATGTGGAGACTAAAACGGTTGTTTTAGATTTTTTTAGATGGATTTGGATTTTTGAACATTGCCTGTTTGTCTGTCTGTCTTGTCTGTCGAGCTTCACGTAACAACACAGTTTGACATTAGTAATTTTTACATAAAACACTTTGCACCATATTTGTACATAGTTAAGAAAAGGAATATTTCATAGCTTAGCCGCGGATCTGACAGGGGATGAATTCCAGGGGGAGGAGGTGGGCAGGGGTTACAAATTGCTTCTCCACACCACTCACCTGCGCCGGACGGTTATTAGAGGCCCATTGTTTTGTACCCCTGACTTTTAGAATGACATTAGTTTCGATATTATAACATAATTAATATAACGCGATAACAGATTTTAATAAACATTTTATTCCCTATTTTATATTCCTATAAATTAATTAATTAATTTGTAACAGATCACTGAACGTACGGCATCTATACGCTGTCTCTGAAACGGCGGATCTGCATTCAAATCGGACCAGCCGTTACTGAGGTTAGTGACTTCAGTAACAAACAAAACCGACATACAGGCGAAAATTCTAAGAATTCAAATTCATTTATTGGCCTGAAAGTGGGTATTGCAGTATGTTATATATTAATATTTAGGTTTTCTCCGTCACAATCCGCCACAGTCCGCCGCAGTCCGTCACAGTCCGCCACAGTCCGTCACAATCCGTCTATAATGGCATGCAAATATTATCTAAATTTATTACAAATTATTAAGTAATTTCAGTCGTCAGATCAATTTGTGTCATTCAATTTTACTGTAATATAGTGTCACATTTAAAAAATTCTGTTATGTTATAAAAGACAGATTGTATCAAGAATTGGCTCAATTTAACTTTAAGCAACCTTATAGACATCGTTTTGGCATTACTTGGTAGTTTATTAAAAAAATTCACGCACATTCCGTAAGAGTTCCGCAAAAGAAGTGAAGAACGTGGTGGTTTATCTAATACCAGCCTATTAAGATTCCGAGTTAGAATTATAAAAATCTCGTGTATGTATTTGTGGCCGAACGAACGGCTTGTCCGATTATGATGGTTTGTACTTATTTGGCAGTTGAGAGAACATAGACTTTTTGTAGAGAGGTGTAGGCTTTTTTTAATACATTTAAGTAATGGATACCCAGATATTTTTTATTTTCTGGACAAATAATTTTTTGAGATTTTAAATAAAAAAAGTGAAAACCCTACATTTTCACCCCCATTTTTATCGTAACACAATGTTTGCTGCTTCCAATAAATCGCATTTTCAACACGGTGGTAATTTAAAACAAAAAAATTACGGATAATAAATTAATTTTATTGGTGATTTTGCTGGCCCAGCTAGTTCTGTATAAGATGATGATGATTTGGTGATGAAGAGGTTGAGGTACTCACGGGTCGCTGGCCCGTCGCTTGACTCCAGGCTCCATGCCAGCGGAGTGCTGCGGCGCGAAGATGTCACTGCTGTCTCCACCAGACTCCAGGACCAGGTGCTCGTGGCTCCTGATGTACTGGAGCGGAGTCTGGAACGTCGGAAGTTGCATCAGTTTTGATACAGCTTTGACTTTACAGGTTTTTATGTAACTTTCAATCTTTTTAATAGATTTTGGCAGCTAAAAGCTATCAAACAAATATATAGGTAGATTATTTCGTACCCCTTTTTAACCCCATTAGGCGATCAGTTTCAGTGATACATGGAACACGTCTACCATCAATTCTGCTAAAGAACATTTATGTTAAATTTGAAGTACATTGGAACAAGGAATCACTCTGTCCCATAAAATTAGCCCCAATTTTCCACCCTTTGGGGGTAGAAGTTCGAGAAATTCTTCCTTATCAGATGCCTAATTCGTACAAAGAACGCACAATCCAAGTTTCAGGTCTCTACGACCAGCGGTTTAGGCTGTACATTGATCTCACAGCCAGGCATTCAGCACAAACCATTTTATATATATAGTAGATGGGTACTCAGTGCATATTCGATCTGGAATTCGGTAGGTATTGAGTATAGATTCTAAAAGATATTTATAATTTTTTTTTTTAACTATATGTACATTTTAATAGTTTTAAAATTAAACTAAATTGAGATAGATTACGTAGGCACGTAAGTTTAAGATTACGTAAATACGTAAAATTATGTAAGTTTCTCATCGCCACCACAGTTCAGCCAAGACTATGATCCATGCAACTGGGTAGAAATATCGGTACAAAAACATATATCGTGAGTACCCGCAACACAGTATAATGTACGTAGGTACCAATTTAGGTATTTGAATAATTTAAGAAAACCTCAGGGTTTCATTTCACAATGTGAAGGGCAGCTACATATTTCATAAGTAAATATGCTAGACTTACACATTACAGAACTTTTCTTCCTTTATGGATAACTCTAAGTGCATATTTCCTCACAAAGTTTTTCTTCGCCAAAGCAAGAGATAATTTATTTTTAACTAAAAGCCTGAAACACAGGTGCGCGCAGACTCGAACCCAGGTCTCCCGCTTCTAATACCAATAAACAATTTCATATGCTATCTCTGCTTACCCTTTGTCTACAAGTTAATAATAAAGGTAACCTTTTATTATGAAGCCTTACCTGTTTCGCCCTGCGGGCTCTGGCGTGCAAGTCTCTCTGTGCGAGCGGAAGCAGCGCGCGCAGGAAGCCGGGTACAGACGCGCGCAGAGGATAGTTGGTGCACTCCTGCACGCCTGCTTGGAACTCTTCAATATTCAGTGTACCCGCCTGCACAAATACGTGGTTAGGTTAGGCCAAAACAGTGACATCCAAATCACAAAGTGAAATTAGAAGGTAGGAACTGTCATTTCATTAACGAGCTGGCGGCAATTATTTGAACATTATAAAAAATAAAACTAAAAGAATCAGTTTTTCAATTATATTACGTTTAATAATAAATTTAAATCCTATTTTTGTCATTGCGTAGTTGATTAAATTATAAGTATTAAATAGACATCACTTCATTTCATCCATCCATCCATCAGCCTTTCAACGTCCACTGTTGGACATAGGCCTCCCCCAATTTACACCACTCTAACCGGTCCTGAGCCTTCTGAATCCAGCGGATACCCACCGTCTTCTTTAGGTCGTCAGTCCACCTGATCGGGGTGTGCCATTTTTCCGAGGCGTGGTCTCCATTCGAGAACCTTTCTTCCCCATCGGTTGTCGGTCCTACGAACTATATGGCCAGCCCATTGCTACTTCAGCTGGCTCAACCTCTGAGCTATGTCGGTTACCTTAGTTCGCTTACGGATCTCGTCATTTCTGACTCAATTACATAGGGAAATACCAAGCATAGCCCTTTTCATAGCCCGCTGGGTGACCTTGAGCTTATGAATTAGGCCAATAGTGAAGCCCCGTCTCGGATTCGTATGTCATCACTTCATTAAGGGTTTTAAAACGCCGGGCGATATGAACAATACTAAAAACGTAATTAGTACTACTTTTGTTACTTGAAAAATAGTGAGTCCCGTCGGCCCTAGTTGGGCTGTTTTAGGACCAACGCGCTGGGTCTATTACCTGTTGACTAACTCATTATTACAGTCATTACAGTGCTGAAAAGGTAAGAAAACTTGATTTCGGTCAGTCACCATAACTGACTGTTGGTCACTTACAACGAGGTTGAAGATAAGCTGGCGCACTCTTTCGCCGATATCTCCACCAGCGTCGGTGGCGAACTGCTGCAGCGCCGACAGGAACCGCCGGAGTCGCTGGAGCGCGGGGGCGGAGCGCGAGCCCTCCGGCAGCGGGGGCGAGAGGGACTCCGTTGACGAGAGGACTGCTGATGAGGGAAATATCATTAGGAACAGACAAATAAACATACATATATTTCGGTTCGATCTTATTTCATTGCGGTTTGAGCTTATAAGACAATTTTCTTTAGTTTTTCGATATTGGCCGTCAGTGGACACTGACCTCTGACCATCATGTGAATGAACTGCTTATTTGTCGGCTGTATAGTTCTTGAGTCGGTTTCCAGTAATCGGAAAAGTGACTTCAGTGATTTCTTTTATGTTATAAGCAGGGAAACTTGCAGACTAGTGTTTGTAAGTATTCTAGGCCAGTATAAGCCAGATTTTTCAGATTTGGATGCGATTTTTATTACAGTGAGCTTCAAAATTCAAATTGTTATTAGTCTGTTTTCAAGAAAAGAAAATTGTCAATATAATTATAAAATGTGAGTTACCAGTAGTTCCATTGTTCTGTGGACTCGGCGGCCCAGGCGTGGGCGAGGACCGCGCGTCCTCTTGTTCTGGAGACCTGCGGTCCTTGCCAGACGTAGTGGCTGCAACAAACAATGAAATGAAATAAAAGAAGTATTAGGTATAATATACTAGCTTCCACCCGCGACTTCGTTCGGCTAATGCTAACTAAATCAAAACTCATTCATCTAAAAAGTAATATACGAATATATTCTGGACAGGATAAATTAAAAAAAAGTAGTATGCTGAGCACGCGTCTGGCCCGCGCGGTATGGTATCTTGCAGAGATAAAAACTAAAAAACTACCCGTCAGATGTCGCTCAAATTTTAATAGGAGCAGACAGAAGTCAGTAAGTTCATTTTTTTTTAATTTTGTTAATATTTCAAAAAAATTAATTATTTATTTTTTATTTATTATGTTATACCAATGTCTAAGCTATATAACTGCAAAGTTTCATCTAAATCCGTTCAGTAGTTTTTACGTGAAGGAGTAACAAAGACGCATCCTTACAACTTTCGCGTTTATAATTTTAGTAGATCTGAATAAAAAAAATTTTTTACCATAAATAACTTGGCGCTTGACTACGATCCCACCTGATGGTAAGTGGCGAAGTCTTTGAGTGTAAATCGCACTAATTTAGAAGAAGTCTATTCACTGTTGACTTAAAGACATTTACGTTGTAATCGAACGGGACACCGTCACGAGCAACTTATTCCAGTCCTTCGCGGTACGGGTGATATAAGCATTATAGCAGAGAAACCTATAATTAGGATAAAATCTATCCTATGTTTATTTCCTGGATGAGGTCTATTTGTTTTTTTATTGCCTATTGTTTCGTTAACTTAATTCGTTCTACGGTTAGCGCGCAAAGGAAAAACATGCGTACAAACATCTTGACAAATTTTCATATTTATAATTTAAGTAGGATTAGGAATGGCATCAACACGTCGATGGCCCACTACTGAGCACGGGTCTCTCGTCATACTGATGAGACCAAGAGTATATTCCACCACGTTAATCCGATGCAGATTAGTGGAGGGGTTAGCAGCCAAACCGAGTGTCGGAAGATTTTATCCTGCCCGAAGGCCTCCAATGCTTAACGATTGCTATCTAACGACAACAAACTGGACCGATGGTTTTACGTGCCTTCCGAAGCACGGAAGCGTTCATGAAAATTTTGCCACTATCCACCCATCCAACCGCGCCCGCTGCTTAACTATCTCGATCGGTTACAATCAAAACAAGCCAGGTTATGAACGCTTCAGAATTAGGATAAATTCACCTGCGACATCTAGCTGCTGCAACAATTGTGGCATTTACAACGTAATCAACCGGAATGATGTCCAGAGCATAGTCTGGTTTTCCATGATAACATTTCAACCAACCCCTTGCGATCATGTCTAGAATTGGAGTAGGACCCATCCATGTGTCTATCCATCCGCGGATTGGCTCCTGCATAGCTGCGACCACTGAAAATTAAAGCAACATTTGGTGTGTCAAGAACATCGCGTCATGTGTTGTGTGACTTGATTGTTTATTTGAGGAGAATAGGCTCCGAAATTATTAAGCCATTTGAAAAATTCTTGTACCATTCAATTCCTAGATTATCCCTGAAGAATATAGGCTATAAAATATTTTCAGAAATGTAGGAAAACTTCGTAAATGTTACCCAATGTATGGAAAAAATTCTACAAAAACCCTTATGCCGCATACGCTGCAGAAATTATTGACAACTAGAAACTGCCGTCGCTACGCTTCGGAGGAACCAGTTACCAGAAAACTGTAACAGTTAGACATACAGTATCACCGACTTATTTGTAGGTATTGATGTCCTCTATAAAACTGTAGTATATCTCTTTACTCTATTATCAATCATTTCCGCAGCGTACGCGGTATAAGGATTTTTGTGGCACTTTTTTCACACATTGGGTTACATTGTCGAAATTTTCACACGGATCCCTGTTTTTTCTCGTATTAGATATAGCCTATGTTCATCAGGGATAATGTAGGATTCCAATAGTAAAAGATTTTTTTAACCCGTCCAGTAGCTTCGGAGCCTATTCAATTCAAACAAACAAAAAATCAAATCTTTCCTCTTTATAATATTAG
>DWJZ01002932.1:0-18142 GCA_018249125.1 Asbolis capucinus
ATCCGCTCACGTAAATCTATATTAATAATAAAACTGTAACAAGGTCAATTATATACATTAAATATTTAAAAAAAAATTAAATTCAGGGAGGCTTTGTTATTGATGTTGAGAAAAAAACTTTATTTTGGAATTATTATATTATTCACTTGTACAACAATTATCTTTTTAAACGAGCGCGGCAGAATACGTCATTATTCTTTAACTTTAAGGTTAACCTAAAATTACCGAACATTTTACCGCGAAAAGTTTGGCAGCTGTCACTTGGCCATATCGAGCTGAACGGGTTATGAAAGCCTTATCGCCTTTACAAATAAGCCAACAATAAAGTCCTATGAACCCACAGACACGTAAGAGGGTGAAATTCGATAAGTTGACATAAACAAGCAAGAAATTTTAGTGAAGATTTCTTAACACTTATTTTAAGTATCTAAATATACCCAGTAATACTAGGTAGTAATGTCTTTTTACATTTTTAATTTAGTTAATTATTAATTTGGGAAGAACGATTTATCTTACTTATAACTATATGAAGTCCATAAACATTCGTTTAATTTTAGTAAAACGATACTGTAATAGAAGTTTTATACTAAACTAAAAACTAACAGACCATAGTACAAAGTAGCGAGATGAGATTAAGTGATACAAAAGGAAGACACGACAAGACGAGATAAACAGAGGAAAATAGATAAAAAGTTCTGAAATGCAGACAACATGAGATGAGGTGCTAGTTTTAATGTTACTGCCCAACAAACTTACCAGCATAATCTATTTCATGCGCACTAAACATGCCGTAATTTTTTTATTTATTTCAAAATTACCTTTAATTTATATATTGATTGAGGTTATTCAGTAATCTCGTTTCAGATATAAACCATCCTAATGTACCAACCACATGACTAAACCCATTTTCGAAAGCGAGCTCTCTTAGTATAAGGTAAAAATAAATCTTACGTTAATAGTACATTAATTCTCTATTCTATAACTTTCATTTGCCGAAATACAGATAAGAGACAAATTAATTGATAAGGAAAAAGTAGTACATTATCTGTAGACCGTGATAATCCACAGATGTATAGAAGGATGTTGCGAAAGGCACGTGTCACACGTTAATATATCTTCCAGTCTCATTACGATGAGAAACGTAGCAAGGACTCATCCCACGTACTTTCCACTTTGCTTACATATTTCAAAGAGCTTTTCGTCAGCCAGTACTAAAATAATCTGAATTTAAATAAAATAATAAAATTTACCTTATGACAAAACTTATTGAATGTCGGGCAACATTGTATAATTTTCAACCAATTTTGGAATTAATAACGGTTCCAGAATTTATCGAAATGTCATAATAATTATTTATATGTTTTTTTTGTACAAGTGATTTTACCGTAAACCTTTAACACACGAATTACAAAATATTAGTATTGAATATACTTTAAATTTTTGCATTCTATTAAGGGCGACTGAATACGTCGCCGTAAGATTAAATGTTTGTCCGTTCGTCCGTTCGCTTGTAATATAACTGTATTTTAAACCGTAATTTAATGAGTTCGCCTTTTTTATTCATAAAAACGTGACTTTTTCACACATTATAAACGTTCTACTCGCTATTCTAAGAAAGAATGTGAACATAAAAATAAACACTATTTTCCAATTCCAAGAAATTTGTTTTTTCGGAATAAACATTGCACAGTGGTAAGGAAGGCTTCCTCTGTTACTAACACTCAGCTTAATTTGTAATAAATAGGACCAAAATTTTAAAACCTAAATAATCCGTACGATAACAAAAACCCGCCTTTTGATAATCCGATATAAGACTTTAATACCTGAAAGACAACAGACTTAAACTGAATAAAATTAAACAATCTAACTTGGAAATCTTTCTTAATTACACTCTTCAAAGTCAATCGACGTCTGACCTGAATCTACATTTGAATAAACCCGGCAGATAACTTTAGCACAATCGCGCCATCTTAATAATTCCAATCTCACAGACTCTGTGTAAACAGGTCTGCAGTGTAAGGTTTAAGTGATTTTACGAACTATCCGAGCTGTGAGCTCTGTGGATTCAACATCGAGCCTTTCAATTATCACAGCTAACGAATGTGAATCTGGGACGAGAGAAAAAATAAACCCGCATCCTAACTTTAAAAAGAGAATAACAGCCTGGCAGTCATTTTGTAACTGGATTAAGATGGAGTTGGCCAGAACATCTATTTAATAAGCGTTGTTAAATTATGAAAGAATTTATTTTATTTATTATTATTAGAATCCATTGATTTTCCGAAAAATCTTTTTAGGCTTAAGTAGTGCCAAGTCTAGCTTGGCAGTAATGCCTAAGTTGGGCCATTCTTCCACGACCTAGCTTAGATATCATTACTAGAAAGCTATAATTTTCCATGGATATACATTTATATGTCTATATCCGATAGTCATGTCAAGGCTGATGGATGAATACATGTATCACGTCAAGAAATTAGTCCAAGAATTTATTTTTAGGACAATCTGCTATTAATAAATCTTCGGTATAATAGTACTCATTTTTCAAATTAACAACGAAGGCAACTGACAACCTACTCTCTCTCCAGCCCCTACCATCGAACGACACGACACACTTCGGGTATCCATCCTTACACTGTGAACACCTTCCGGTACGGACGACACGCTTTGCCTCATCTTTTATATAGCGTACCGCGAAGGATTGGAATAAATTACCAGCGTCTGTGTTTCCGCTCGAGTATAATGTAGGCTTTCAAGACAAAAGTGAATAGGTTTCTTCTAAGTTAATGCGGTTTTTCATACGAGACTACATCTCCATTTACCATCAGGCGGGATTGTAGTCAAGCTTAAACTTATATGTACATATAACGTAAAAATGACAGTTTTTGACTAATTAATAAATCATTGTTTAAAATTCCCATCACGAGTTAAATGATATATTGTGTTAATGTTTTACCTAATTTACTGAATAACACCTATTAATAATAGCCCTGGTACCTAATTGTTACTGAAAATTCAATTGGTTTCATCAAAATAATAGAGTGTCCAGGAATAAACACCTAAAGCAGCTTAAATAAAATGAAAATGTCGTTGTCCGTTGATTTCTCGGAAACGGCCAGTCTAATGTAATGTTGATCCTGACAATAAGGATCGTTTGACCTAAACCTTTATAAATAACCTTAGCCAAAGGATCCTGCTGTGTAGAATATTATTTCAGAACGTACTCATGAATAGACTCCTGTAGCACGAAAAGTGTTTCATGTTTTTGTGGCTCGCTCGGTAGGACCGCCCTGGGTAACCGCAAAAAATAACTTTTGTGCTTTGGAAGGCATGTTAAATCATTGGGTTCCAGTTGTAATTGTCATTTATTGGTCATGTAGTCGTTAGGGCATATCGGAGACCATTGAGCGGCATAAAATTTCCGGCAATTGTGTTTGCCATTAACCCCTTCACCAATCTCTTCTAGAGAAGCTTGGTGAAGTGAATAAAGTGCACATAAATGAGCCATAATCAATCTATCCTAAAATTGAAGACTAGGGAGTATCTGATGCGATTTTGCAAAACATCTGCGGGGTCCGCTAGTAAAAGATACTGTAAAAAAAACTCAGGTAGTCATTAATGCATTCTGGATAACCATCTATTAAGATAGATGAGTTGGATCAGTCGGACTCATAGAACTTTCCGACCAAGATATGACAATTGAGTTTCCTTTTATATCAATATTTGCGCTTCACTTTAATCAATTATACATATACGTTTACTAGATAATACATGTTTGTATTCACTTGTATTGTAGTCTCAGTAAATGGGTGAATGCTTAGCTACTATAACTGTAACCTAGATGGTTGAGACCGGAGCTGAACGGGAGGTCTTAAATTCAATTCCCGGCCTCTGTATACGTTTATGTCAAAAAGAAGTTTTATTTAGATATTTTAGTTTTTATTGTGTTTGTACGCATGGATCCATCAATGGATGGATCTAGTAATGCGGCCGCGTTCCAGCCAACGTTCAATGAAACCCGCGCTAAGTGTATATCTACAATAACATCATGAGGAAATTTGCACTGCCAACATTTCTCCATAAAGTTCTCAAAAGTGTGTGAAGTCCACCAATCCGCAACTGGCCAACGTGATGGAACATGATCTGTACCCCTCTCATAGTGAGTGGAGTCCCGAACCCAGTAGGACAGTAGTGGGTTGCACGAACTAATGAATGAATTAAATAAAAACTGTTGGGGTATTAAAAAAACCTTCAGAACGAACTAAATGCGAGAAATATTCCGGAATTTAGCTTTCAATTCCGCCAACTCGTTAACCTTATTACGGAGGTTGGGTTCCATCCCCCAGTGAATACAAATAGGATCAACTTCCACCATCCGTATGAGACAATTAGAGATTTTCCAAATAACTTTTACGACGACGTTCTTCTGGGAGGTAAACAGATATTTTGGGCTCGCCTTTTTGATTTCAAACCACACCCAGAGTAATTAATGGTTACTTAAATCGCCGTTTAGTAGGTGTTTGATATTATTCCCCCTTCCTTGTCTCCATTGAACAACCCACCGTACGACGTGTGTGTACGGCGGCAAGAGGTGTACTCATTTTCCTTAAGGTTCAATAGTAACAGTTTAAGTTACAACTTCATATTATCGTTACTGTGAACAAAGAACATCTGCCGGAGTCTGCCCGCCAGTAGGTATGTTGTTAAAAAGTATCGTATGTGTAATTCCAGACTACGATCTATCTCTGTGCCAAATTTCATTCAGATCCGGTAGTTTATGCGTTAAAGTGGAACAGATATCCATCCATCCTCACAAACTTTTGCATTTGTAATTTTTGGTAGGGTTTATCTGAGTTAAATCACATAGGTGTTATATTATATTCGTATGTTTACTAATTAAATAATTAAACATTAGCGCAATTCAAATTCATTCAAACACCCACCCATTATTAACTGAAATAATTCGGGTGCATGTGTGCCACCTAATTAATTTAAAGTTAAAGTTTAAAGTTTATCGGTACTTGATATGCCTTACAAAAACAAACACAAAAAAAAAATTGTCCAGTGGTTTGGGGGTTATCATATAAAGTTTTGTCTGATTTCTTAAATTATCCCGTGGTTTTTTCGTGAAACTCGAACAGAAAAACATACAGACAGACAATTAATCCATAAAAAATTGTTTCGTTATCTATATCGATAACAAAGCCTCCCTGCATTAAAACTTAAAAAAAAATCTTAATGTACAGAATTAATCGCGTTACAATTTTATTATTAGTATAGATCTGCGAAGATTTTACCGTATGTAAATTATTGCCATATCGTATGCATATAAAGCAATAAATGACACCATCCATCCACAGCTGTTATTTGACAAGTATCCCCTAATTCTTCACCTATTCTTCCATCTGAGGTATTTCCGGATGTTGCACCTGTCCATAGGCTACGGTGACCACTTACCATCAGGTGAGCCGTAAGCCTGTTTACAGTCTCTGTTATAAAAAAAACTGCCACTCTGAACTGTCATGAGCCTTCTGAATACAGCTGATGCCTGCTGTCTTTTTCGGTTCCTCACTTGGCCAAATCAGAAAACAACTAATAAATGTAAAACGTGAATTAACTGAGGCAAATTAAGGTTACTTCATTAAAAGGTGGCCTTAAAATTATGAATAAACGAAACATTCTTTATTTCTTATCACACAGAAGAGTGCACTACCTTAGTAGAAGCCTATTCACTTACACTTGAAGACATTTGCATTGTAATCGGACAAGAACAACGACGCTGGCAACTTAATCCAGTCTTTCAAAGTACGGGTGATAAAAGTCGTTTCTTATAAGTTAGTACGTACGTAAGTGTTATATGTACGTAAATACCTTTGGACAACTCACACGCGGCCATCTGACCCCAAACTAAGCGTTAATTGATAGGAATATAATTATGAATTGTCTATATTCCCAATAATAATAGCTAAAAATCTAAATTTGTACTTTATTCAGCTTTAAATAAAGTGGCTACTTTCCTGTTTACCTCAGGCTAACCTCTGTAAGTTTTTACCGATCTATCTGGAGAGCAAATTACATGTCATCATTCAATTAACTGCGTACCGCTGAAGCCGGATATGGCGTGATCAATCACTTTCCGTCGCTGGCCAAACAAGGCAACTATACGCAGCTATACAGCCACACATCCTACACGATCTAATCAACCGAGAAAATGTTACAATAAATCTTATTAAGAAATTCTTATTAAGAGAGACACGTACTGTATATGTATCTTCTTTTATATTTCTCTGAGAAACTCTTCGATGTACAAGGTGACTTATTGTAAGGATGATGTAAGAAGAGACGATTGAAAGGCAAACACTGTTTATTATAAACTAGCTTCCACCCGCGGCGTCGTACGCGTGGCATGTTACTTTGGGCTAACCAGCGACTTCGTTTCTGTCATACATGATTTTTGCGAAACTTTAACCGTTTACGCAGCGCACGCAGCGAAAGCTCTCAATAGGAAAAATAATCCCCGATTTTCAAACGTTCTTCATTGGTGCTCCGCACTTATTGGTCTTAGCGTGATGATATATGACCTATAGCCTTCCTCGATAAATGGGCTATCTAACATTAAAAGACTTTCCTAAATCGGGCCAATAGTTCCTGAGATTAGCGCGTTCAAGCAAACAAACAAACAAACAAAAACTCTTTATCATTTTAATATAGATTTAGTACGTGTTATAAATGTTAACAATTTATAACTACATATAACATGATCATCCAAACGTCCTGAGACCAATTCCTAGATGGCTTTAACAATTAATTGCCCATTTCTGAGCACGGGTCTTTCCCCGTGACAGGACGTGTAGAGTTTACTCGACCACGCTGCTCCAGTGCGGATTGTTGAATATTTGATGGTTAAGCCCAAACAATTCTGCATACGACATAGCATGATCTACAGAAGCAGAAATACACACCAGAACATGGGTTGCATTCATAGACCTCTGGTTCGACTTCATAAAGTTTCACGGTTTCATCATTGAGCCTGAGGTCCATCTGCCGCATCGTTTTAACTATAGCCAGAGACTGGTAAATGCCAAAATGACAAACAGAATCCCTTACATTGTGGAGAGACGTGCCCGTAAGAAGCGGGTACAACGCTTGTATCCTCTGCTGGCAGCGCATTGATGACGTCATCATTATTGTGAATGTCCATGGGCTATTCGTACGCACTCTGGTCGTCAACTCGACGATTGCTTAAAATGATATAAACAACAAAAACACCAGAAATACACCTTATATTAATGTACATAGATACCTATTTTTGTACTGTAATTAAGTATAGTAGAAATTTGAATTTTCTTTAAATATTTATTTGGAAAATATATCCCAAAAACCTGTTGATACCAGCAGCTTTCTCTATTCGTGTCAAAATCTAATTCGTTCGAAATTTAATTGAATATAAGACCTTAACAAATAGTTTAATCAAATCGCGCACAGCTACTAACAAACCTCTAAACATTACGAAAAATATTTATGAAAAAGGCTTTAAACATGTTGCTAACTGAGCCGAGTAACATATTGCGCAGAACCTACAAAAACTCCAGCGTACTGTGTACTGCCCTGTTTTTTCACACAAGTATTTTCATTCCAAATGTAATTGGAAAACTTGGTACAATAAAAGTCAGCGGTGACGCGAGACGATTTGCCGGCAGGATATAATGCTGAGAATCCAGTTCATATTATCTTTCTGAAGATTCCTCCGTTTATATACCGATAATAAAATACCGATCGTACATTATTACCATGAACTTTGATGTAAAAAAGTTTTGGCTTTGATTTTTTTGAAACGGTTCAACTTGAAGTAGATTGGTGTTCACTAAATCAATGTTTTAATTTTATCATTGTATAGTTGATATATTTACAGAAGGCATGACAAAGCAACATTAGACAAACGAAAAGCAGTTATGATCTGTGGTTACAATGGCCTCTAAACAGGAAGCCTTGAGTTCAGTTTCCGCACACACGTCTAAGTTTTAAAGTTGTGTACGATTAAAAATGAATCACTACATTCGATTAAGGACATCGTCGTTAGGAATCTTGCCTTCCTGAGAGTCCCTATTAGGTTTTTAAAGTTGTGGAAGTCTTACTTATAAGTACATGGCCAACCATAGTTGAATATGCCCTGTGCCGTTGATATTATGAGAGGAAACCCGAGCCCAGCGGTGGGATTGTTTTGGGTTGTAATGAAGATGATTAATTATCTAGTATTTTGATCTATTTACTTGCCAAAAATACACAATTATATACAGTCGATCATAATAACAATAAAATTTAGTCTTGTGTATTTTGTGCAATATTAAAAATACGGTTCATAAACAGCTTACTTACAAAAATAAGTAATAGTTCGCCTCAGCGTGAGTGAGCATGCATTAACATTTGACCAACAAAAATACGATTTTAGAGCTCATGGGAGTTTTGAAATCGTTCAACAAATAAAGCAAATCCGCTGGAAATTTAAATATTACGTCATTTCAATTTAGGGAAACCTTTCTTTTCACTTTTCTTCTTCAGCCATTGGGTTATGAGCGCTTGAATTAAATAAAATATTTTACCAATATTTCATCAACGTATTTTCTGGTTTTCCCACAGGCATATATTGCAAAACTATCGAATTCCCGTTCGATCTGGAACACATCAATCGTTACCAGACGTAAAAGTCATCCTCAACGTGATAAATCATTTTCCTGACCCGCTTACAAACATATAGAGCAGCATGTCGATATAAATATTCAACATGGACTTTGTATGAAAAGATGGAAGCTAACCCGTGTCTAGCCCACTACTGGGTGGAGACCGTGGGAGGAGACAGTGACGGTATATGCCTCACATTATGAGAAAAGACCCGGGCCCAATGTTATGGGTTGCATTGATGCTGATAGGTGCAGAATTCAAATTCAGGCGTTCTCGTACGGAAGGTTAACTTTCAAACCGCTATACCATGACTTTTTTTTAAAATGACGATAAAATTTTTGTTGCAGTCGCCTGTCCACACCCGTCCAAAGTCTACAAGTTCTGGTCACGAGTGGCTTTGAGGTACCTTGGATAGGTCTGAAACTTGCAGAGCAAATACGAAATCGTGTGTAGTAATTATGTATTCAGGCATAAATTGGGCGAGGCCTATGTCCAACAGTGGACATTAAAAGGCTGATGGATGGCTTAAGGTACTATTTAAGTTAAAATAGTTTTTATGCCCTCAGCAAGAAATTCACCCGATAGTGAGTAATTGACGCCATATAAGTATCACCAACGCATTGCCAGCCAACCAGGGAGCGACGGACTTTACCTGCCACTGTACCAACGATTACTCTCAATAAACGTTTGCCTTAGAAAGAAGAAGATGCAATTACATTTTTCAATGTAATTTTTATTCGTTTCAGCAACTCGACGTCCTCACTCGATTCCAAAAGTGTCAATTAAGTTACACGATTCCCGGCATCCAGTTTGTCGAGCAGATTGCACGGATGAATGTCATCAGAATAAAATGGTTATAATTTCACATTTTTACACCCTGTTGGAGAGGTTTGGTTCATCGAAATCTATGTAAGCGTCTAGGGTGAATTGTTTATGGCATGACATTAGACCATTCGATTATAAAACCGCCCGCAATGAACCAAATAATTGTGATATAGTTCTTGCAATCTCAGGTTACCGCAGAATCAAATCCGAGGTTTCGCTACGAAAGCGATGTCACTTTGCTACAGAGTTATTCAGTCGCTCGCTAGTTGTTGTCGCCTAGTACAGTAAGCATGTATTGGAATGAAAATTTATTTTCTTTCTTAATTACTAACACACTTGAAGGTATAATATTTCTGATGACCGGTCGCCTGATGAAAGTGAGAGTCGAACTACAATCGGCACTGATCTCCTGTCATACGGATCCACGTTTACGTTATTAGTGACCGATTAACAATTACACTCCCCCCACCCCTCCTCACAAACTTTGTGAGAATGTATTAATGGATCGATGTTAGTTACTTCTTACTTCTCGCATAAACTACTGAACGATGCGATGGCGTAGTCTGACATTCGAAAAGTGTTTGTAAAAACCAACATTTCATTTCATTTCACGGATCTGAATGAAATTTTGTATAGGAATAGATTAGTCTGGAAGGAAACATTTTATCGAAAAGTCATGCAGGACAAGTCGCGTGAGGTCACTAGTAAGGCATACATATATTCGACCGATCTGACCATTCTCACACGAGCCCATCAGCGGCACCGTCATAGGTTTCAGTACATAAATAAAACATAATTAATTTACAAACACGGAAAGATGTAATGTGTAATAGGCTACACAAAGTTTAGCAATAAGACCGCCTTTATATATAAGACTTAAGTCTAAATATCTCCTCTGAGACCAACAGATCCATTAAAAGTTTAACACACTACCGCTGTTATGTTTTTCATGAGATAATATTATTCATGGTATGGAAGGTTTCCTCTAGCTGTATCGCACATTCGATTCACAGTTCGGGCATTCGTGGCAGATGCGACAGGGATTTGTGGAGGTATGAGTGTGTAAGCGTTTTATGGTTTGATGAAGAATCAAAAAAGGCTGACTAGTAGAGACTGTTCTTTGCTTCTCTTTTTTTTAATATCGATATATTATCGATATTCTTCATCAACTCATTGATGACCCACTACTGAACATGGGCCTCTCCTCATACAGAGGACGCCTAGAACATACTCCACCCCACTGTTGTAATGCAGATTGGTGGAGAGTATACGGTATAATACAGATAAAGTATATAATTAAAGATCATTTTTTAGCAAAGTAAATATTGCACAGTGCTATGAACATTTGTTGAATTGTACCACATTGTGAGTGACCGCTATTGGCATTTGTTGAGGTTGCGGAGAACACGTAAAGACGTCAGCTTTGTGCCCGTAGAGTGTCTTTTCTGTTATCGTTCACGCCTAACGTGAATCCAAAAATGTATGGGAATGACGTTTGTTGCGAAGAAACCGGCGTCATGTTTTTCTGTATCGAATTTAATTCCTATACAATTTAGAACTAACGTTGGCGTGAACAATAATAGAAAAGGCATTTGTTTCAAGGTTCTGGTTACTAGCATTAGAGATTAGTCGTTAACTCATGTTGGAGACCTTTGGGAAACATACCCTTCCACCAAACTACACCATAACACACTAATAGTACGTTCGTGGCGCATGCTCAGTAGTAGGCGATAATGATTTGATGTCACAAGAGTGTGAATACAAGAAGATCTAGGCACAGCTAATTTTCATTTAAGGCTGGGACTTAGGGGCAAAATAGAATTTTTCCGGTGTAAAGTTGCACGTAAAGAGGTGTGAGCGGTACAAGTGGGCTGAAACAACAGAATGCAGTGGATGGGGGCCGCTGACAACGAGTGCACTGCGCGCGTCCTTAGACGGCCCTCCGAGACGGAGTTGCCAGTATTGTCATGGAACCTGCATATTGTACACGTTTTTGTAATTCTGATTGATTACTTTGCTGTGATGTTTTTTGTTTTCAGCTTTTCGTCGCCTATTTTAAACGATACTGGTCGATATTTCAAAAATGCTTGAAGTAATGTTTTTCTTTATTATAATTCTTAGTTACAAGTTTAAAAGATTTTTTTCGTCAATTATAAACTAACGTACAAACTGTCATCCCCTATCTTAATCCCTTTTAGTAAGTTAAAAATACGTTTTAAGACGTTTATAATTTTAGTAAGTTACTTTTAGGCATTTCAAAGTATAGGAGACTGCTTCGAGGTAAACTAATAGATCAGGGGCGTTACCACCAAGTCACATACTCGTACAGCCATCCGTGATTTGTTCATTATCTTGTATAATTACAATCTTTATAATTTATAATTCCAAATATAAACATGTTTCTTTACTTGCCACAATTACCAATGTAACGACAATATTGTCACTACTTGTTACTAACGTTAAGATCTGTGATAACACACATGAGACTTTTTTTCAAAAACTTACCCAGGCAAAGCCGAGGACGGCTACTACTTCATTTTATAATATATTTTTTAAATATTATAAGTTAATTAACTACAATAACACCTGATCGTAAATGGGGTTATAGTCTTAGATGGTAAAGCACATTAACTTAGAAGAAGCCTTTTCTCTCTTATCTTGAGAACACAATCCACAGCTCTCGTACTATTTACACTCGAGAACGTAGCGTCTGTGGGTGTCTGGGGTCCAAGTTTGTGATATGAAAATTAATGACGTGTAGCAGACGATCTTAAAATATATCTAAATATGGCACTTTAGCGTTTAGTGCAGGTCCGTTTTAAAATAAAACAACTTGTGCATTACACACGATTACCTTCTAAAATCAGCCCTTCAACGCAGTCAGGTAAAAATTAAGCTAATTTTCCTCCGCTTGGCCATTAACCCCTCCGTCAATTTGCACTGGAGCAGACTCTACTAGCTGGTGAAGTAGGTACTCTCTCAATGTAGAATAGTCTTTCTAATTAGAAGAAGCCCATGACCAATATGATGTAGACCGTGTTCGACCAACTTACTAACACCAATGTTTCTAAATGCGAAAGGTTTTGAGGATGGATGGATTGCTGTTGTTATTCCAGATAACATGAATGCTACCTTTTATTAACGTAACCATCACGCAGGCAAAGCCGCGGGCGGATACAGGTCTGAAAATAATTGTAAATCTGTCTTGTAAACAGTTAATAGACGTCTTTATGTAATTTGTTGATGTGTGTGTGTGTACATATGTTCGTTCATTACTATCTATCGTTTCTATCGTTTTTATCGCACTATCGTTTTTATCCGGAACCTTTATTTAATTAAATCTTACACTTGGAAAGCTGTAAGCATAGTATAATTATTTTGAAATAAAAAAGCTGATTCGTGACACAACTGTAAATATTTTTTGCACACCACTTCCTGAACTTTGAAAGCAATGTATTTTGAAAAGCTGAAAGAAGGATTGGATTTATACAGGGTGTAACGCGATCGATGGATCAAGCGTGGCCCAGGGATGGAGAACCTCACAACTACACATTCCACCCCCTTGCATGATCAGCAAATTTCAACGGTTAAGCTGATAATTGGGAACTTGTGATAAAATCCGATTCCATGAGAAAACTGTAAATACAACCTCGATATGCATAATGTAGCTGTTATATATCATCCCTACTTATATTATAAATGCTGTCTGTTATGCCTTCATTCCTAAACTACTGAACCGATTTTCATGAATATTGGTAGTGTGATAGACTTTAGAAAAATCATTGACTATTTTTTATTGAGTTATGGTTTGAAGGGATTTAAAACGGAACGAAATTTTGTATGAAGTTCGTCACTACTGAGGATGAATGAAGGTTATTAAGAATTTGAATTCTAGCCTTTTTGAAATTTCAACCTGTGAGGGGGAGAAATATTAAATAATAAATATATATCTTTGGACAACTCCCACACGGTCATTTGACCCCAAACTAAGCATTAACTTGTACTATGGTGATCAGACAACTGATACACATACATACATATATTTTTAAATACATATGTAGATATTTACACCCAGACACACAGAACAAACATACCTACTCATCACAGAAAAGTTTGACCTGGGTGGGAATCGAATCCACAACTTTCGGTGTAGCAGTCAGGTTCGCTAACCAGTAGACAAACCGGCCTGTCAAAGTTGTATGGAAATTCGTCTCTATCAAACATATAACCAAAAGAATTAGGATTTCTGCACTTAATAAAAAAATCATACTTGTTTTAGCGATTTTGAAATTTAGACGAACATAGTCGCGGGATAAAACTGTAGGTACCCAAAACAACAATCGATGAACGGGTATTTCAATATTACAATATTTCAGAACGTAATACAATTATGGTCGGAGAGATAGAGCTGTCGGACTTGAATTAATGTAGTGATCTTGTAATGTAGTGATAATCTTGAATAAAATATTGTAATTCTATTTATAGGCTATCATTAGCTAATCTACTTGCAGTGATGACCTTGTGGTTTGAACGTTGCTGTCTCGAACGGAAAGTCCAAGGTTCAAATCCTTACGTGCGTGATGTGCATATCCGAAGTTGATTATCACTTGCTACTTTGAAGGAAAACATTGCAAGGAAACGTACTCTCCTGAGACTTCTTCATAAAGGTGTCCAAGGTGAGCGAAGTCTATCGCACATGGCCCTCGTGGTGGACTACCTCTCACACTGACCCGAGCTCAGGAGTGGTACAGTTTTGGGTTGCAATGATGAAGATGACGAATTTCTCTATTTGTAACTTAATCTACGGACCTGGTTGATACGAGTACGTATTCTGGAAGCGAGAGGTCCTGCTCTGTTCCAAGCTGAAGCCAGTTTGACAGATATTGCTTCTCGGGTTGTCAGTGCAGCATGGAGAAGTATGCTATAGGCCTCCTCCTATGTGAAAAGACCTTAGTGGTTGAAAGCACCTGATAAACCAATTTTCATATTCGTTGATAACGCCTTCTTATTGGACAAAAATATTATAACTATACCCGGTGAAAGTCCGATCTGGATATTTTCCAAAAACATTATAACAAATTTGCACTTATACTTGGTGCAACTTCGATCCGGAATAAATGTAAACACACTATAAAATATCTTTAGTAGGGTTTTCACCAACTTACATATATAATTGAGGGTTTTTCCACTAAAGTACTCATTATATTTTTGATAATATTATTTGTTATTAAACTTTCAACATCGAATTTGCATCGAGTATAGTTTAGATCCAATATGTGTCATCAACTAAATCTAATCAATTATTCGTTTTACGAGAAACAGATGCCCTGATACCTTTAAAATAGTTCTATTAATTATAGATCACAAGATTTTTGGGTCCAGTTTTTGTCAATTCATTAATATCGATTAATCAAAATTTGGGAAGTCAATAAAATCAAATTTTTTAAAATCACCGTATCAATTAATCAAAGCTGGACCCAAAAAAACCCCGAACATTCACTTCAATCAATAATCGCAAAAGTAGGAAGTCAGGAGATTTTTGGGTCAAAGAAAAAATGTAACTTTAAATTTAAAGTTTCATGGTAATGGGTGAAGATGGGTGCATTATTATAGTAGGTAACCTAGAATTATTATAGTAGGTGTCGTTAAAACGGTATTATTTAATAGGATACCCAAACAAACCCCAGCGCTCACCTGCTCGGTGTTGCCGCGCTATATTAATCTTATTATTGAGTGCTAGACGTCTGACGTAAGATCTAAGGCAAGGAGGCTGTATCTAAATTGGGAGCCGACGTTCTTAATCAGACAGGGAGCGTGCTCGAGGGGTTTAAACAAGTATAGCTACTTTATCCAGAGGCTGGGTGTATTTGTGGAGTTTGCTTCAGACTGCTTCTATCTTTATCTAAGGAAGAAATGCCAAGTTACATAAGCTCACATGAAATATCACTGCTGTATTAAACAGTAAAATATTAAACAGCATTGTTAGCCTAGTATGACCGCTGGTCTCTGGAACGGGAGGTCCTCGGTTCAAACCCAGTCCGCACCTCTAATTTTCAAATGTATGTGCGTATCAGAAGTTGATTATCACCTGCTATGGTGCAAGAAACATCGTCTGGAAACATGCATTCCTGAACTTCCCCCATGAAGTTCTCAAATGTGTTTAGTACACTAATCCCCACTTGGCCTGCGTGGACTATGGCCTGTACACCTCAAATTGTGAGTGGCGACCCGAGCCCAGTAGTACAATAGTTGTGGGTTATAATTATGCTGTATTAAATTGTGATAGTCTAGTCCTTAGACATTGGTCATTTTTTTGTTATCGAGGGGGAAATCTTTCAAAAATACCCGAGCACAGATGTTACAGGTTATTCAGGATTTCTACCTACTAAAACCCCCCCTGGGTATCCAAACAGCGCATATGGGGAGGCATTGGGATCTTATATGAACGCACCGGTGCCCGAACGAGGGGTCCTAGGTTCTAATCCTGCGTTCACTTCTAATTTTCAAAAACTTATGGGTGTATTAAAAATTTATTATCACTGAAGCAAGTGATGACACATCGTTTTCCTTCAGCGAAGCAGGTGACAGGAAACATCGTGTACTTGAGTAAAGTAAGAACTTAATCAACGTACTTTGAAAAAATCAACGACAATCTTTATCGGTTATATCGGAAATCGGTGTTAAGTACTTACAATAATATTAGGTTTATATTACTGAATAACTACGGTGATAGCCTAGTGGTTAAGAATTCGGCCTCCTACTCGGGATGTCCGGGTTCGAATCCCAGGGCGCGCACTTCTGACTTTTCGGAGTTATGTACGTTTTAAGTACCTACTTATTTACGTACCTACATATTAGGAAGATACTATATATGATGAGTTTCAACTATTTATGGGTTACAGTTTGGTATTCAGTTAAGCTGGATATGTCCCGCAACTAGGAAATAAAAATATAAAAAACGTCAAGAAGATTAAAGTCAGCGACATTATGCACGATACAATATTACAACTTATTGTAATCCCTCTGATATAGATATAAATTCAGGGCTTAAACATGATATTCAAAAAATATGTACTCTTATCACGGATGCTCCTAACAGACCCATGTTTGAGAAAGGATCAGGAAAGCCATTTCACGCGCGATCGCACTCAATCATACTGGTATCATCATGAGAAATGCTGGATAAATTTATAGGATAAAATGTATTTGTCTATGTATCTAATGATATTAAACCTAGACATTTTCTAATAAATTTCGTCGAATGAGTTTTTATCAAAAAATTATAAGTATATTCTAAGTACCGTCTTACTTGGGGGCATAGCAGTGACCCGCCAAGTCGAGTCTAAAAGCGACACGACCATCCTTTTCCCTAAGCAGTTCAGGCCATTTTCGACATCCCTTTGTCGTGGATAAAACTAGAAGCCTAATTTTTTTGTAACCAAGTACTATAGGATAGCCACAGTATATTTCAAATTTCATTCAATTTGAACCGGTACTTTAAGAATTACAACTAGTCAAGGTTTCTTAATTTTGTCACTCACTCTTACTTTTATCCTAAAGAAGGTAAAAAAACTTACTCTACTGTACTCAAAGTATGTTCTAGAAACATGTGGATTCATAAATCACACGTCGTTTTTTAAATTGCCGCGTATGATTGCGGCAAGCATCGTCTCCGGAAAAAATAATCCATTTCTCTCGCAAAATTGCCAGAATCAAATTTTCAGAGAAATTTCGTTACGTGTCGTTCTATTCCATAATGTATGTAAATATCCACATATGCTGTGACTAAATTTAAACGATAACTGTCAACAGAGAAGATGGGGTTTTAATTTCGTAAAGAATTGCTTTGTGTCGTGTCTAATTTATGGGTAAGCAATATATTGCTTATCAAGATAAATAGTTTCAATGCTAGTTCGGAAAATTTAGGTGCGCAATTTATAAAGACCCCCAACACTGTTAATATGGACTTTTGGACTATAACGTGAGGAATATGAAAAAAAACACATTTTTGCAGTAGGAGACGTATTGTAAGAAAATTCCATACCAAATTTCAGCTTTCTTGTAGTTACGGACGAACGGATGAAAGATTATTACTAAATTTTAAGTCATATTAGTATAAATCTCTTAATACCAACTTAAGCGGACATTACGCTTTGATCAGCTAATTTTATAGTAAAAACTTAAATTAGTATTATATTAGTATACTATTAATGTAAGCAGTAATAGCCCAGTGGTTTAAACGTTGGTCTCTCGAACGGGAGGTCCTGGGGTCAAATCCTGCGGCACCATAAAGTTCCCAAAGTTGTGTGAATTCCACCAAACCGCACTTGGCCAGCGTAGTGGACTATGGCCTATACCCTTCACAATGTGAGTGGAGATCCGAGCCCAGTAGTGGGGTTGCAATGATGATGCTATTAATAAACACGGTGTAGCCTTCAAATAACAATACATTTCTTATTTTTTCTTAAAACACATGGCTACTTAGTACTTTTTAATCCCAGTTTAGACTGGGGTTAACTTACTTCCGACTAACTCTGTTTTAATTAATATGGAACTTTACTACCCAAAATAAAGACTAGAATTGAAGTTATTCTTTCTCTAATAAGGTCGTCCCCGATTAAATGAACCCTAAAAAGGGATT
>DWJZ01002933.1:0-18140 GCA_018249125.1 Asbolis capucinus
ACATTCTAATGCTGTTTATGACATTGTCACAGGAGACGAAACGTGGATTTATTGTTTTGAACCCGAGAAAAAACAGCTATCTTGTGAATGGGTGTTTTAAAGTGAGAACAGGCCAACAAAAGTGAGGCAGGCGAGAAACGTTGGTAAAAAAATGATCGCGTTTTTCTTCTCAGCCACAGGTCCCATCTGCACAATTCCACTTGAAGATCAAAAGAGTGTTAACGCCGAGTGGTATTCTACCATTTGTTTATCCAGGGTGTTACAAAAAGTTAGCGAAAGACGACCAAAAGGCCGCGTTCTTCTACATCATGACAATGCTTCTTCACACACGGCCCACACAACGAAGTCATTTTTAGTTTCCGAAAAAGTACAACCTGTTATCCATCCTGCACACAGCCCCGACCTAGCGCCTTGCGATTTCTGTATTTTCCCCAAAATCAAAGATTTGATGAGACGTTTCACTTTTACCAACTCCCGAAGAGGTAGTGATAGCGATCAATCAACACGTAGAAAGCATGTTGCTTTCAGATTTGTGGGTGTTTTAAAAACAGTTGTTGAATAGGAAGGTGTTTTAAAAAATGGATCGTTCGCATGAAAAAATGTTTAAAATGCAAAGCAGAGTATTTTGAAAAGCAATAAACATAATATTTAGCTTAACATGTTGTTTTTTTAAGTTATGCAAAATTTTTTGTGTGACCTACGTATACAGTCGAGATAGAGTACCTTCACCATATTGTTGGGCTAACGTACGTACAAAGAAATCGATTTTCAATATTTCTGTGACAGCACGCAGCGTTCAATGTCGTTCCGGCTGACTGACCGCAGTAACAATCATTTACCCGATACAATCAAGTTTGCTTAAATATTTGACGTTGCTTTACACATAAAATGTGAACTAATAAAATAAATGGCTAGCTGAAGAAACATGAAATGGTAAAAACGAAAATCACTCTGAAGTGCCTCGAGTTGTAAAACAATCGCAACGAAAAAAATATTTAAACATTAGTTATAAACTTGGTACATTGGAGCAATTTTAATGTACAAGAACAAGCAATATGCATGTGCAAGAGCTATGAGCAATTAAAAGTGTTTTTTGCACTTGAGAATAAAAACATTTTGTATTATTTTAAAAGGCGTAGAAGTTGTCTTGGTTCATAATTTTATAAAATAAATGGTTCGCGGCTAACAGATAAATTTACGATATAGTCCGTACTTGCTAGCTCGGTATAACTAAAGGTCTTTACCTCATGTATTAGCTAATTATCACCCTTGTCGGACCACGATAACATTCTAGATGCTGGCTGTAAATATAATGTCTCAATAACGAAAACCCAGTAAACAGGTAGTCAGCTGCTGGTAGCTGTCCTCGAGTCAGTACAATGAGCTATTGTTGAAATTCGTGACTGCTAGGTTAACGTCGTCCCACAGACTGAGGTAAACATTTATTACTTAAATCAATAATTTAACAGCTCTAACTATCCTGTGGAAGCTGGATAATTGCAGGCCAATGAAACAGTTCTCAATACCCAAAAAGAAACTAGCGTAGTATTCACTTTTCGACACGAATCGACATTATAAGATATCACCACCGCTTATTGACCTTAGCAATAATATGAAACTCGTTATTCCGTGGCAATACATATCAGACAGGTGTAGTACTAATCTTTTGCCCTTCACGTGATAAACCCGCTCGTTGCAGTACCTATGCGTGAAATGGACGAAGACAGAAGGAAAACACTACACCGTTGAGTAAAAGAAATCAATGATAACACCAACGGACTCCTACTGTATCTAAATTATACCGCTTCAGGACGACTGACAGATGATACATGTGATGGAGAATGACTAATGGAACCATTCTTTAGAAGAAGAAAGAAGATCTAATAAAACTTACTAAGTGATGATACATTGTATTTCGCTTATGATAAACAATATGTAATATAAAATATTTTTTATAAATTTAACATTAAAATTAATTTAATAAATGCGGAAAATATGAACAAAATTACTGAGAATTTGTATAAAAATGAGAATAATTAAAGTGTCATTAAAATAATCAATTATCCAGACACGGTAAGTTTAAGAATGGTTTTTAATTGCCTATTCAAATAATCGTCGTGAGCTGACCATGAGCTAGTCATTAGCTACTTAGGTACATTACTAGAAAGTAATTACACTGATAGTAGTTACACTGACACCAGTACCGAGCATGGGTCTCTCCTCGTACTCAGGCGGCGTAGAGTACACTCTACCACGCTGTTCCAATCCGAATTGGTGAATTGAAATAAATACATTATAATATAATATATAAACAATAAAGTTTCACATAATAACATAATATACGACGCGCTTCGCCTGCTCTTTTATTACCCGTACTGCAAAGGACTAGAATAAGTCGACCGTGTCGGTGTTCTCGTTCGATTACTGTGTAAATGTCTTCAAGTCAAGAGTGAATAGGCTTCTACTAAGTCAGTGCGCTTGACCATCGAAGGCTTCATCGCCACTTACCATCAGGTGGGATCTTAGTCAAGCGCTACCTTATCTAAGGTAAATATATATATATATATATATATGGAATTACACAAATAATGATGGTACACACTACCATAATTATTTTAAATTCACGAATAGAACCTTATCACTACTTGGAATGATTATAATTGGAACAAACAGCCAACTGCCAACTCGTAGCATCTCATTTAATATTCTGACGAACACTGCTGTAAAGACCATTGTAGTGTCCATAATTGTTGTGCAAATTAGATATTATTCAAGTTTAATAAAGTATTGGCGGCGGCAGGTGGCGCTGGCGTCCTCTGTGGCTACCAGAGCGTGCCGTGTAATCTGAAACACTTCGCTTTTCTGGTTACTCATTCGACATTGATCAATAAACTTGGATCGAGGATTGAGGTATCTGTTACCTGTAGTACTTTTTCGCCGTACAAATTTGTAAACTATTATTTTTACGTCCTTATTTTTACAAACTCACGTATTGTGACATAGAAAAATTGTTACGGTCCAAGATTTTACTGCGCTGAACATGTCCTGAGATGTTTTTTAAAAACTGTGGCACTGTCATCTACTGTTTTTTTTTACAAATTGTACAAAACTCATGAAAAATGGAGTGAACATAATTACAGTACAACCAAAACTATGTAGGTTACTTAAAATCTCTGTGACACTAATAACAATTTACATCATCTGGGACACGCACAACGCGAGGTTCACCAAATGTGTCTATGTATGCCTTATCGGTTCTTTATCGAACTGGCTTTAATCACAGGAAGATGTTACGTATTTGCAGAATATTCTTTGGAAGTCTTAGTAGCGAGAAATTTCGTTGGTTTAACTGCTTAGGTTTATTTGACAACGTACTATCCTATTATCAAAATAACCACACTTCACGCTTCTTTCGGTCTACTTATTTTATATTACAATTGTTACTAGTATTTCACAGAACTGTTCTGACAAAATCTAATGTTTGTTGTACAATATAGACATCATGTATTGCTGGGTTCTTGTTCATGCACGGTCGCTGTGATTGTGACCGATATTGTATAACATTACGTTGCGATTCACGCAGAACTTAAGTCATTTCTTATAATGCACTAACAATGTACCTAATGATTCATGATTACAGTAGGACACATACATCAACCACAACCTGCTAGACGTAGCGTCGACAGCCAAAACATAAGGCCAAGCAACGTTTCAGACATCGCGTGCTGTATACTCGGACCAGCTAATAGAGATTACTGATACATTGCATTGAATTTGTTTTGAAGCTAACGGCAGTGACGGCCTAACAGCAGTAATAGTCAAGTAGTTTGTACGTTGGTCTCTCTAGCGGGAGGTCCTGGGTTCAAATATTGCCGCGCGCACCTCTAATTTTCAGTTATGTGCATTTTACAAGTTGATTATCATTTGCTACCGTGAAGGAAAACTTTGCGAGGAAACCTGTAGTCCTGAGAGTTCTCAAAAAGTGTGTGAAATCCACCAATCCGCACTTAGCCAGCGTGGTGGGCTATGGCCCCTTATTTCCGTACCATGGCTGAATATATGGACGACTTCTCTGCTATGTCGTCGTTGGACATACTTATTTGACACGTTGGATGTAATTAGAGATTTAAGAGATCGATAAGTTGTAACCTGCTATAGATTTTATCCACAACACGTCGAAGTAAAGTCACCCCTCAATGAATAGTCAATTATATAATGTATTGTATTTAAATTTATTAGTATTTGTGGAGTAATTTGAAGCGATGCAGCCGACCTGCACTGGCAAGCTCAATACTCGGTAACAGTTCCGAGTTTAGTAATTCAGTTACATTCAAATAATACCGTTTAAACTCCAGTAGAAATGTCAAACTAAATATTTACCATATATTCGTAAATAATATTAAATAATTTACTATTTTTTATCCAAGGCCAGATATTTATTTTACTTTAGTCAATTTTATTGTGTAGCTAACAAAAACGTGTGCATAAATATTTCAAGTGTTAATTAAATAGACGATAGTAAGCGCGTCAGTTACTATGTTGGACCTATAAAAACATTTCACTATCGTTATAAATCTTAACATTATGGCTTAGATTTGTCAAATTATTTTAAGCGATAAAAATTCCTCCTTATCACAACAAAATCACTTTCAACGTACCTACGTACGTGTCAACCTTAATAAAATTAAAACACAAAACTTACCACCGTTACAGAGTTAAAATCCGTTCACTGGCCAGCGGGCCCACAGATCACAAACTATAAGAAACATTGAATAAAACGTAGTAAGGTAAGCGCGGTCGTAGCAAGTTGCTTGTCTGTAGACACGCGGCGGAGCGCAGGGACCGCGTGCGGCGCGCGCCGCTCCGTGCCTGAATGAGCGCTCCCTTGACTTGACACTAACTTATTAAATTGTCGCACGCTTGCCCGGGATCGAACCTTGTAATAAACCATTTTATAATTCTTATACAATACTAGTTCCGGGGTGTCTAAGGAAGAACTCTAAAATTCTTGTATGGAGTATAATTCGAGATCTGAAAATAATTGACAAATTTAACCGACAAAGTTAATAACAAGTATCAGAGATTCTTAAAACACCTTTTAGAATGTGAAGGAAGATTAGTGACGATAATAAGTATACATTGTGTTTTTTAATTTGTTTAAGATGCTGAAACAGCCATAACATCTGCTTTATAGTCTATTTTAATTAGGAACAATAATAAGATATTATTTCCTAAGTACATTCTTATTCCTTAGGATGTTTGAACGTAAAGTGTTTTATCGGAAGGTCCACCGTTGGCAAATAAAATTCGTTGAGAATCTTTTTTCATCTGCTTTAGACATGTTATAGTGACAAGTACATAAGCGAAGAGTTCTTCATGAAAAATAATAATAAGCAATAAAACTATGTTAACAAAATGCGGAACTAAATAAAACTAGTAGTGGATTTTACTATTTATTTATAAACACCGACAAATAACGAATTACTATTCTAAATTAAGAAACAATTTAGACTTCTTAAGACCTGAACGTAAAGATTCTACAATGAAGCTTAAACCTCACTTAACTAATGATTGCTTTTTCCTATGAATACACGTAGCTCGTAGGACACAATGAAATGGGTTTATAATATTACAATAAAAGCATTACATTTAACTAAAAAACTACTTGATCTAAATACAATATTTAACTGTGACAATTTAAAATTATTCAAGTGATCGTACATATTTAAATTAATTATTTTCCAATAATAGATAAAGCCAAATCATGCGAGAACACAGATATAATAAGTACGACAATTTAAAAGTAATAAAGAATTATGATCAACCATTTTATAGCCAATTACAAACATTCACAATACTTTTAAATAGTGACGAAATCAGTTTTAATACGGCCTTATATATATATGCTCCCATGGCCATATATAAATAAATCTGGTTTCATTAGGGAATGCTGTTAAATTGATCTCATTCAAACCAATGTACTTCACTCTATAGCAACTAATGCAATAGCAAATAAATGCTAAAGACAGATTACAAGAACAAAACAAATATTGATTACCCTAACACATCTATATCTATCAGTAAAATACAAGTATCATCCAAGTTGGTTCAGGCATCGACCATCTCATCTCGCTAGTCAGAAACCCTGCTTTACTGTGCGAACGGTAATATAAAAAACTTCCTTGCAAATTAAAATCATATTTTAATAATGTAAACTTTGAGTAATGTTATAAGAAGTAAGTACCACCCGATGACCGTGGCCATAATTTTTGCGTATTATTGTATATTTACATAAACTATTATGAGCTGACTAAATTACTTTATCGTATACAATAATTCGTATGTTATAAATAACGCCACATTTTTTGTACATCTTCTTTTAAAGATACGTAATTATAAGGGTTTTCCCATGTAGTTCTCTAATTAATATTTAACTAATGAATATAATTTTGTAATTACTACAATAAATTTATATTTTCTATATGTTTTGTATGTTATGTATTAAACCCTATTAGTTCAATTTCTGTAAATGCTGTTTAAAAGTATTTAAATACTGGCCACTCTGGCCATACGAAAAAGCTCAATGCAAGTTATTTCTTGTAGCTTATAACTGTTAGTCAAAAAAAAATCTGGAAAAAATATTTGATGTGCGCCATTCAAATTATGTATAATGTTTGAATATAATTATTTTTGACGGTAATCGAACAACGTAGCCGTGGTAATGTTAAAACTGGTTTTTTTTTCAGTTAGAAAAGTTAATGCTTGACATCGATTCCATCTGTAGCGTAGCGTTGGATGATGGAAAGTAGCGTTTGGCGTGGTGTCTAAGGTGTTGGGTGCATTAACTTAGTAAATGGCTATTGAGAGGAGATCATTGTGAGGATTCG
This sequence comes from Asbolis capucinus, assembly GCA_018249125.1. NCBI lineage: Eukaryota > Metazoa > Arthropoda > Insecta > Lepidoptera > Hesperiidae > Asbolis > Asbolis capucinus. The sequence continues at coordinate 6,888 of DWJZ01002933.1, forward strand.
TAGCCTCGGTTTGAAGGTGGCGTTAGAGAAAACCGAGGCTAAGCACCTCCACGGGCTTCGGCGGCACCCGCCTGCCGAAACCAATGTGGTTGTCGGGAGTTTTCCGATCCCAATTAAGACTCAGATGAAATATCTGGGTCTTATCCTTGATTGTCGGTGGCACTTTGGCCCACACTTCCGCGGCCTGGCACCGCGACTGCTAAAGGCTGCCGACTCCTTGGGGTGGCTACTCTCGAACTTGGGGGGACCTAATGCTAAATGCCGGCGCCTCTATCCTGGCATTTTGCGCTCCATGGGCTATCGATATTCTCCATCGGGAGGAGAACCTGACACTAATCCGTAGGCCCCAACGGGGCAATTGCACTGCAGGTGGGAAGGGCCTACCGCACATTTAATTTCGCAGCTGCCTGTGCGGTAGCAAGCACCTCTCCGTGGGAGCTTGAGGCGGGCGTGTTGTCCGCTGTCTATAACTGGACAGCGGAACGGAGAGCGGCGGGTGAACGTCCGACCCTCCAAGAGCGGGAGGTTGAGGTACCGAATTAGGAGAGAGTAGTCACCCTTGTGTCACCATTTCTAAATGGCGGAGGACACACCGGAGCATATTCGAGCGGTGTGTCCGGCTTGGGTGGAGGAACGTCACAACCTGGCGGCTGAAGTTGGCCCTTACCCTCCCGAGCGTTGTCTACAAGATGCTCGGGAGCGAAACGACCTGGAGGTCGATGGCCTCCTTCTGTGAAAAAGTCATTTCGCGGAAGGAGGCGGCAGAGCGTGAGAGGGAGGCAGATCCTTCCGCGTCGCAATTTCGCCGTAGGAGGAGAGGGGGGAGAAGGAGGCTGTTTATCCTCCAAAACCCTCCGGATGGGGGTCGGCTGGCTATCAGTATGGGGACACCGGCGTCGGCATTGCACCGACCTTCATCATTGGGCAGGGGCGGCCACTTTCTCCCGGCAGTCCCTGTAGACTCCACTTAAAGGGTGTCAAATTGGAGCTCACGTGTAAGTGAGCAGCCCGCCGGAGGGGTCTTGGTAGTTAAGGCTACGCTGTTTCCCAAGAACTCCCCACTCAGGGTTTTAGTGGATAGACGGCTGTCTTCCTCCGGAGTCTCACATAACCCATCCTTGTCCCCGAGGGTGGGTATACATAAGCATTTATTTATTTATTGTTTATTGCACCGGTTATTACAGTTTAGTTATGTTATTGCCATTTATTGTGAAGTTGTCGAAGTAACGTAATGCGACAATGTTCAGACACACCTGCCAGTATAATATTACTTTATCATTAACGGGCTTAACACTAATTTAATACTTAACTGTACTTAACAATAATATTCCGCGAGCACAATACCATGACATCGGAGTTCGTGACATGAACGTCGTGTAGTGTACGGAGAACGATCTTTTTTTTTCTATATAAATTTGTGCTTAACCACAATCCTGATGGTAAGTGGCGATGTGGTCTTAGATGGTAAAGCACACTAATTTAGTAATAGCCTTTTAGCGAAAACACTGACGCTGGCACTTATTCCAGTCCTTCGCTGTACGTATGATGAAAGAGGACGCAAAGCGCGACGTTCGTACTGGTGGAATGTCTACAATAAAAGGATGGATACCGACCGTGCGTCGACTCGTCGGATGATGGAACGGGGATGGGGGAATCAAATCGTGTAATTCCCGAGCACAATCTCCAAAATGTATCCTGTAGAATACCGATCTGACGTCACACTAGGCACTCCTATTGTGATCTTGATATGTTTTTGTTCAATTAGAACCTTTCTCGTTAGATTCTTCATTTGATTTTGAATTGTGTCGGTATTGATTTTGATAGACATGTACAGAGGGATATAGCCAAAATGATTTCCTTACCGGATAGACGTAATTTTTCTTCTAATTCCTGACAACTACGGCTGGCAATCGGATTAAATAAGAGATTTATGGTATTACGCGTCATAAACAACTTACCTATACTATTAACTAACTAAAGGTAACTATTAAAAACTTACAACTAGATCAGTCTGACTGAAGAACATCGAATGGTGAGTTGGCTGGGCGGTCGCGACTTGCGACTGACGACTGACGACACAGTCGCCGCGTGCGTGTCGCAGTGCAATCACTGCTACTATTTGTTGCCATCACCTAGTAACAGTTGTTGCATGTCGCATACAAACTACAATATCGCACATAACACTATAACATTATTAAAATAGGCAAACACCTGTGGTATCAGGTGCTCAGAACGTAATGTACTCTAAAAAAATGGAGTAATACCGTCAATCCCATCACAAAATTTAGTGTAGTGAAAATAAAGAAAGTAATTTTCAAATAAATAACAAATAACTACAAATCACCCTTATGACAAATGGGCATCCTCACCGAGTTAGGTTTTTATATTGAAGACCAACTCACAATCATTAAATCTATTGAATTGATCTACGGAACGTCATTGGCGCTGACAACATAGTAAACTAATGATCACATCGCGACACACAAACGCACACATATATTACATTTCAACATGTATATACTTATCATTAGTTTATTACTAAAGCTTAAAATTAAAAGTACATTTATCATAATATTTAACAAAACTTTTTTACACATAATAAAATAAGCAGTCTATTTTCGGGTGTGAACATTGTTTTAATATTTTATTATTTTACATTAGGTTTAGGTATCAAAATTACATGTAAATGCATTTTGCACTTGGATGTTAGATTTGTAAAAAGGTAACGCTAAACATACACAGTGAAATTTAATGCAAAATATAAAGTAAAAGATTCTTTCCGTTCCTAGTATAAAAAATATAGTTTTGACTATCAAACAAATGAACCCGCTACTGGAACGGAAGCATTCAGGTTAGAATAGCTCTAGATATAGAAATAGGTACACAACAAATCAGGGTCCCGTCGACATTTGTGACGGATCCATGTTAATATGATGTTTATTGTATAAATATTATGTTAACAGAATATTACTAGTGGCATCACTCCGTAACAGGGAAGTCACAACACACAGGCACATTTTATACTTAGATGAATTTTTGCGGCCTATTATTTATTTGACTCAATGTTTGATTTACTTCCTTGAGCTTATTAAATAAATTCAGTATATTTGTATTTCTGTTTACAGCCGATTTTTATATTTTAAGGAGTTTTCTATGAATCAAAGAATAAAAACAGAAAAATATTTTATTTTTAATTTCAATTAAAACACCAAGTTTTAACTACTACACCAACTAACGTACTGACTCGACAACCATTAGTGGTACGTCGGAGTGAGGAGGGTTCCTTTGAATGAGCGGTGCAACTTCAATAACACAATTCATAGTAAATTACACCTCTTGGAAACAGATACATTTCCCTGAATAGTCAATTACCTTCGACGTCCCATAGTAAAACTGCAGCCTGCACCCCCCGCCTTCTGTCATTCAGTGACGACAGAAGTGCCACTAATTCACAAGCAAAGCTAAAGTATAATTACAAATAATTTACAGAAGGCAGTTATACTACCTCCTCAGACCTCCATGGAGATTTCAAGCTGGTCGAGCTGTTGGATGGGGTCGCCGTGATGTTGCTGGTGGATGCAGTGGTAGCCGTACTTGAGCAGGAAGTGCGCGCGCGGGTCGGCCACCAGCTCAGCCAGCTCCGGCGCCGTCACCACGTCCTCCAGCGGGGGCAACACCAGCTCCAGATCCCCGCCTACATCACCAGCGTTTACACGCGTTATGTTACTGTCACGTTAATAATTGAACAGACGTCTGTACGCAAACAAAAGTGGCCATATGCTATGTTTAGGTATCCATTGTGGATGATGACTAGAAAAGTTTAGGATCAATCTCTTTCTTCATTACTCATACACCCAAGCTCAACCGAAGGGAACAGACGAATCTAGCGCCAGGTCCCTGACGCACCTAACTGAATGCGTCCCTTTGTATGGTGGTATAGAAACTGACCGGCCTGGCTAGTTTCTTAATTTCTCTTTTCTCTAGTTTTTGCGACGGTGACCACTCAATATCGAAACCCTCTACACATTTATAATTTTCTGAATGAATAATTTTTGCATATTCTTTCACTATATATTATTATTTAAACAGCTGTATCGTGATTTTGAGCCAAAGATGAGCCTATTTGTTTAAAGCTTAAAAAGGTGACAAATTACTTATAGTTTAATTATCTTTCCTAAACAACTTCACACGGATGTAATACTGACCCATGACATGTACGAGGTCAATGAGTCGGAAGAACATCATGTCGTGCAGCGCATCAGCGGGCTGCTCCACGCGGCACGACGACCAGTCGTCGCGCAGGATGCACGCGCACCAGATCTGAGACACACATAATATAACAGACGAGAAGAAATTTATTTGCTTTTTATTCGTAAAAAATATTATATTACTTTAAGATTTTATCCGTCAATCTTGTCAAGCCGAAATTGATCCCAACTTGATCGTAAAACAGGTCTTCTGCTATGAGTTATCATAAAATCTTATGTAAATCGGATACTTCAGCACCTACCTACCTAACTACAAAGGTAGGCGAATTCGCATATAACGTAAACCATACGTTTTTTTAAGTTTACATGTCAACATTTGTTTTTGAATCGGTATAATAATAAATTGTAACCCTAAGATAGCAGATTCTAGGATTTGCTACGAAATTCTCAAGAGCGAGGTAACGCAGAACATGGCATTCATATACATATATATAAAAGTGATAATATTTCACCCTGAGCCGCAAGTCGTCTCGGCGCTCCATGTCCTGGATGTAGTCGGTGAGATCGAGCGCCTTCTTGAAGTCGTACTCGTTCAGACACTTCGACTCCGACTCTATATATATCTGCAACCACAGACAACACTTCACTAATTTAATGTAACTCTTTCGAGGTACATCTTGTCCTATAGTTATGACAGTATCTTATATTGTTACCCCACTCTGTGCTAAACCAATTGCTTCAGTAGGTAAGTTTTTATATGGGCCACATACAGCAACATGGACAACATAATAAATTTTTGCTCAAATGACTGGCTGAGACTCGAGAATTAGTGATTTTCTTGGTCGAAAACATATGAGTGATGTGTTTGACGTTTAATTGTACTGGCAATGGTAACCACTCGGCATCACATGGCTCGCCTGCTCATTTGTCGGCTCGGTTATTGCTGTAATAAAGCAACGTAAAAGTGTCAGCTCACATGCACTAGTTCCTCTGGGTCCATGACGCGCATGTCACCGTCGTGCAGGCCGTGTCGGGTGCGCAGCTGGCGGGGCAGCGCAGCGTGGTGTTCGGCCAGCGCCAGCCGCGTCTCCAGTGCACGCCATTCGCCCGCCCACGCCGCGTCGCGCTCCTCTGCCGCCAGCAGACACAGCTTGCCCAGGGATGCCGTCGTCTGATCGACAGTCGGTTTTACATTTAAGAGTTCAGAACATATCGCGACTACTTTGACCTTGCTCACCAATTTTTTGTGTTAATATGTGCGACGACAATGATTTTGTGATTTGACTCTCCTGAACCAGGAATGGATTTTATAGTACTTTATAATATATGCCGTCTGTCCCGTTTGGAAATGAAACCAGAATTCTTTTGTTTCATGGACAATGTCACTGAAAACTCTTCTTTCCCTATGTCATTTAATAATCTTCCCTCTTATTTCTCTTCTATCACCTATCCTGATGCAGCATCTCGTTGATTCCTCACTTACTATCAGGTGACCCATGAGCTCGTCTGACAGATTATAATATAAAGAGGTCGCAAGATGAAGCTTGGTACCGTCAACCTGGCGACGGACTGCCGCTCGTCATCAGCGAGGGCCCGCAGCGCGGCGGCGGCGCGCGCGGGGCGGCCGGCGGCCAGCCTCTGCAGCGCCAACAACGGCGCGCGGCCCGGTGCGGCGGCCAGCCAGCGCTCCAGGCGCGCGCCGTGCCGCACGCCCAGCGCGCGCACCGCCAGCGCGCAGTCCGCGCCGCCGCGGGACGTCAGCCACGCGAACGTCTTCTCCGCCACACCCTGAGAACACGTCCCTTTTGTTGACACTTTGCAGCAACACCACATTCGAAAACAGTCCGACTAATTTCGTACTCACTCACACGTTTTTAACAGATAATTAGTAAATAATATAATAGCTGTTTCCTATTTTTAGCTAAAGATTTATGACTAAAAACAGTCGGATGAAACGCAATATAGTCAAATTACGCATCCGACTCTGGTGCTCCTTAAAAGTTAGTTAAAAAAGTAAGTTAAGTAAAAAAGAACTTCGGTCGCAACCTACGCAGTTTATGATTCAACGTCTGCGTTGTCGTGCACATACTGGTCTAATTGCAAATACACTAGTGTAGCATGTATGTATTTAATCATTTCTTATGAAGTAACACAAAGTATCAAGGTTTTATCTTTACCAGTTCCAGTTTCATTTCGTATCGAACCCTTCAAGCTTTTCGTTCGTACAATGTGTACTGACCTCATCAATGTACTTGTCGATGTAGGCGTTGAGGCGGTCTAGGTCGGGCTGTCGGCCGCGTCGCCGCACGCACAGCTCTATGAGCAGCTCGAAGTCCTTAAACTTCTCCGCGAGCACGGCCGCGCGCTCAGTCTGCCCCTCCTCCACTGTAATAAAACAGCAACAGCATGCATCAAATATTGTTACATATTTCCATCTCTTTGGACAAAATCATTCCTACAGATTCTCGCGGAATAAAGACGATACACATTACAATATCATAGACCGTTTGGAGCTTTTATATTTAAATCAAAGTAAATGTACAGGTGTAGAGGCAATACAGTAATCGCACGCACCATATGGCTGTATAAGGTCTCTCCGGATCCGTTCGTAGGCGAGCTGTGAGTGCGGCGCGCGCTGCAGCGGCGCGGCTTCCGTCAGCAGCAGGTCGGCCAGCGCGCCCGTCGCCTCCAGCAGCGCCGCACGCGCGCTCGCCTCCGGACAGTTGCGGGCGCAATCGCTGCACACAAGTTACTTTAATTAAGATCCCCTAAAGTCTAGCTTTCTCCCCATCATCCACGAGAACTAGACTAAAAGCTATTAAATTTGCCATTGACAGGCCGGTTGGTCTAGTAGTCAGTGAACCTGACTGCTACGCCGAAGGTCGTGGGTTCGATTTCCAACGAGGTCAAACTTTTCTGTTATGTGCAGGAATGTTTTTTCTGTGTGTCTGGTGTAAACATCTATATAAGTATGTATTTAAAAATAAATATGTATGTTTACTAGTTGTCTGAACACCATAATACAAGCTAACGCTTAGTTCGAGATCAGATGGCCATGTGTGAGTTGTCTAAAGATATTTATTTATACAATACGCCGTATATGAGTCATCACATACCTAAGATTAACCAGTTGATAAACAATAATTACATTTTAAAGTCATTCATTCACACGTTAAATTTCATACATAACCAGTGTTGTACTTTGTATATATTGAAATATGGTATATAGTTATTTGGACTCACGTGACGGCCCGCTTGTGCAGGTGCGCGAGCGCCGGCAGAAGCGCACGCGGCGCCAGGTCGGGCGGCGGGCGAGCGACCGGGGCCGTGGCCCACTGTGCCCACTGCGCACGGCACTTCAACATCTCCGACAACACCGTCTGATACACACCGAATACAATAAACATTCATACATCTATAGTCAAGTCAAAATAAAAATTGATTTATTCACGTGGGTATTAAAAATACATTTTATAATCGAACAGTAACATCGACGCTGATAGCTTATTCCTCAAGGTGATGCGCGTCTGAAGCAGGACATTCATACCGGAGTGTATAATGAAAGGATTTATAACCCCGTCCTGCATTGGCTGGTTTATAAAGAAATGAAATAATGTAAAAATATAGAGATAGAAGTATAAAGCTTTTACATTGACAAGTGTGATGATGGAGGTGGCGTGCGCGGCGGCGGCACGTGCGTCTCCGGCGGGCGGCGGCGCACGAGCCAGGGAGCGCAGCACGCGCGGTACGCGCGACACTCGTCGGAACACCACGTCGTGCGGTGACAGTGCGCCTGCCGCCACCTCACCCGCTTCCCCGCCCCACTCTTCCTCCGACTCCGCGCCCTGCGCCACCTGACACAAACACCTTCAAATGATGGAACTACTACATATCCTACTAATATTATATATGTGAAAAATGGATTAAAAAGGTACGGATGCGTAACCAAGATGTATTGAATCTTATTGATCTTTCACTCTGTTACTGCCTGTATTTAAAATAAAATATGCTACGCACGCAAACAAACTAGAATCCAGACTCGTTAGATGATACCGCTGACGCATTTGTCACTCGCCAATCGACCACGGGCAACGAAGCACATACATATATTAATCATTTCACATAGCCTGACTAAAGTATCGCAGTGAACTTCAGCGTGTATACGGACGGATCAAAATGTAGGTTGTTTGCATAGGTACAACTTCTAAAACTTCTAATCATCTTATTGTATCTAACATCACCATTTGAACAGATATCAATATATTTTTGTGGGTGATCAAAAAACTGATAAAAATACATATTTTTAATACATAGTAATACTGATATTAAAAATATGTATAAAAACAAAATGATACAGAAATAAATAAAACTAGAAATGAAACAATGTAAGTTCAGTATTATACAATAGGGACGTATTGACCTGGTGCAGCGCGACGTCGAGCACGTGCGCGGCGGCGCGGTCGGTGCGGTGCGCGCGCTCTAGCGCCCGCGCGGCCGCCAGCCGCTCGGCCAGCGCGCCCAGCTCGTGCCATGTGCTCACACACCCGTCGCCGCCCTCTAACACATACACACACAATACTTTATGCGTATTTGGCGTCTTCACATAACCTCTAACTTTACCTTGCTGCATAGTCCGTTTTGTTCAACTTGCACCAGTGAACAAAAAGTAGGTAAATACCAAAACATTAACAAGATCACAAATTTGTTAGTTATTGGAATAATAATTCATAACATAATAATAATCCTCTCTTTTTATTGTATTGTGTTTGTTGCCTACGCGTCAATATTGTTAACTGTCATATTCATTCATGTCCTTACGTAAATTATTGTAAAAATCTGTTGTTGTATCTACTTTGTTATAATACTACCTATGTATTATTATTTCAAAGTGCTAGAAAGTTGTGCATTGTATACCAAATATATTGTAACTATTCAGTAATTACGATTTCTTCAATAATGTAATGAAAATATATTAAAAAATATCAGCATTATTCCTCACCTCTACTAAGGAGTCCTAGACGCGGCCAGAGCGAGTGAGCGCGCAGAAAGTCGAGAAAAAGTGAGAAAGCGCGCTGCTTGTCCCGCAGCTGCGCGCCCACCTGTAGTGCCGCCGAGCTGCCTAGAGCCGCCCCACCGCCCCCCTTCCATCTACACATATACAACCGTTCCTCACAAATATTAATAGTCAAGACGACGACAACAACTCTTAGTAGTTTTTGCACTACCTGGACCAGTATTCGATCCCTCATTTTTTGGGGACCTATTCGCCTGGCTTATAAAAACCAGAGATTGATAAATGGTTCGTTTATATGTACAATTTCAATTCAAGTTATCTTAAAAGTGTTCAGACCTAGGATCACCAGCGGGCACATCATCCAGCATCTCAGTAGCGACGGCGCGCACGGCGCGGTCGAGCGGCGCGTCCACATCTCGGGCGGGTGCGGGCGCGGTGGACCCGGGGTGGGCAGCGGGGGACGCAGGCGACGGAGGTGGCAGCGCGGGGGGCGCGGGGAAGGCCTCGGCCAGCAGCGCGGCGGCGGCGGCGGGCGAGCGTCGCACGTGAAATAGGAAAGCAGCCTTCAGCTTACCGCACACGTCCGTGCTTATCGCGCTCACCTGCCCGACAACAACATTGATCATCTAATGCCCTTTAAACAACAATGATCGGTTGCTGGACTGATATGACCTGATATTACCGATATGTCCTGTAAGAATACTTAGCTCTGTGCATTGGTTCCTACTGTATGAGAATTTAATTATTTTATCATTTTTACAAATTTGTTGTACAACATTGAGCTTGCATCTTATGGTGATTTCAATGAAATTTAAAACTAAGAAGATTATCACTAAAACAATTTTACAACCATAATATTAAACCGATAAATATCCAAGTTTAGATATTAGAAGTGGTTACCTCATTTGGATCAATTTCATATAAGGAGAGGTTCCCGTCATACACATCAGACGGGCACGGCGATCCCATGGGACTGTCGCACAGCGACCTGTAAAGAGTAGGTGGTTTGATTAAAAATATTAAATAGGAATGAATAGGAAATAAATAATCCATTTAGATTGAGGCCCTAACTTATCTAAACAAACTTTGTGAGTAAAGTTCACTTTTAAATGTTTTTCGTTTCTATACTAATATACCTACAATTACGCATTTTATGTTTACCAGATGAAGATCCGTTCATAGGGATCAATCCCTAATTCCCTACAAATATTATAAATGCAAAAGTAACTCTGTCTGTTTGTCTGTCTGTTACGCTTTCACGCCTAAACCATGGAACCGATTTTGATGAAATTTGGTACAGACATAGAGTCTACCCTGAGGAAGAACATAGTCTATTTTTTATTGCGAAAAATGGGGGAGAAGGTGTTAAAAGAGGGGATGAATGTTTGTATAGAATTCGTCATTATTAAATATATAACAGCGAAATTTTATATTCAGACACTTTATAAGAAACGATAGGACATATTTATGCTACTTTTTATCGCGAAAAAAGAGTAGAAGGGGATGATAGACAGGATGAATTTTTATATACAAGCGAGTATGGCGCAGTGCTGCGTTCATTCCTAAGCGTCTTTATTATTATGATTGGTATAATATAATACAACCCCACCAACCACCACGCCCACGTGGACGAAGTCACAGGCAAAAGCTAGTATCTTATAAAATGTGATTTTAGCCAACACCCTTTTGACCACACCCAATTCTAATGGTAATTCAAAACGTAAAACAACATTTGGTTCAGATAACTATGACGCCTGTTTTTCCGAATTCAATGTCAGTCCCGTTTTTTCCACTACTATTTGGCGTGAGTGTTAGCATAAAAGATGATTGTCTTGTAAAGCTGACCCTATATACATATATACTAGCTGACCCGGCAGACATTCTTCTGCTAAATTAATTGGAACAAATTGAACCATTGTGCCCACGAATCCTATGCACGGAATTTGTATCTTCAATAAGCTACAGGAATGTTAATAAAAATTTTGGGCTGTGTATATGTCGATTGAATAATAAATTTATTTAACAATACAT
>DWJZ01002934.1:0-18137 GCA_018249125.1 Asbolis capucinus
TCAAGTTCGATTATAGTGTAAATATCTTCAAATCAAGGGTCAAGTTCGATTATAGTGTAAATATCTTCAAATCAAGGATGAATAGGCATTTCCTAAATTAGCGCACTTTACATCGCTACTTACCATCAGGCGGGATTGTGGTCAAGCACAAATTTATTGAATGGATGGATAATGGACATAAATTCAAAGACCACTGCGACCATAACTGATCTTTTATAGCCGAAACAAGACGATACTTAAAAAGCAAATTTAGAACTGACCTCAGGCCCGATCATTGCCAAAACACCACAATTGTCTGTACTCAAGACCAACATACCCCTGAGGTTAGCCAACAAGAGGTGTTTCCTATCGTCACCGTCCAGTCCCATGCTGTCTACGTGGATCTCGTTCTTAGACTCCTTCTCCTCTACAGCTACGAGCAGCCTCCTAAAACACCATTACATTACCTGATGCTTCAGGGAACCCTTATGTTTAGTTTTGGAAACTTAAAATCATAACCAAACTTGAGCGACCAGAAAATTTAAGTATCAACTCTATTCTAATATGGACATGTCATCTTTTCATCATCAACCTTCACCAATTTTGATCTGCAGCCACAATGAGGATGAGAAAATATTCAAAAAGTGAGTAAAATATTGGGTAATCCCAATTATATTTTGTTTATCAGGAACAATTTAGAAAAAAAAAACTGTACTAAATTTAGCGAAAACATCGATGGCCTCACTTTACAAATCTATATGCACTTATGTAACCAAAACATATTGTATTGGTTGTATTGTATTGGTTAGATACAAACCCGTATTCTGGAACTACGCAAAAGCTGATCGGGACCTCTTCATCCTGGAACACGTAGACCAAAGCTCGGCTCCTTGTCTTCAGAGAGATTGCTTCTATCGTGCGACGGCCAGCGTCCAAGATGTACAAAGTATCTGATACGTAATCTGGAATACATCACATTATCTTATGCATGTACATACATAGGTACACATATGTGTTATATGACAAAAACTAGCTGTACCCGGCGCGGGTTACTACGCATTTACTGATCACCGTTGGTACCAGAACCTTCTCCAGAGAATTCTGAACAAAGTTGCTAATCAATTCAGTGCTCTTTCTTCTATCGTTTTAGAGTCTGTAAAGGACAAACAAAAATAAAATAAAATATATATATATATTTCATATAAAGCAGCCTAACCGCTACAGTCTTTTCAATCACACATCCCCAATATATTACCGTTTAGGCATCACCCATCAGTACCATCACTTGCTAATCATCATGTCACTACTATAAATAGACATCTGTAACTTCAAAACTCATCAGCAATTCACTGATGCACTGACATCAAAGAATGAAAACAGGGGAAGCTTCTTTCAATTCACGGAAAACGAACCTGACTTATACAATAAAAATAAAATATTATTAGTCATATTTCCATGTCTCACCATAATCCATATCGAGCACATTTCGTCTTCCATCGTGCAGGAACAGGTGCGTGGTGCCGGTGGTGAAATTCCTCATGTCTATAAACACGATGCCTTGCCGATATCCGTCAAATATGTATAACATGCCTGACAACAGAAATTTAAGATCAAATCTAAAAAGGAAACTTAACTTTATTTCTGTAATGCCTACTAATATTATAAATGCGAAAGTCACTCTGTCTGTCTGTTACGCTTTCACGCCTAAACCACTGAACCGATTTTGATGAAATTTGGTACAGAGATAGAGTTGACACTGAGAAAGACCATAGGCTGCTTTTATCGCGAAAAAAGGGCAGAAGGGGTTGATATAGGGGATGAATGTTTGTATGGAAATTCGTCATTTTCAAAGATGTCCTATCTTGCGAAAATTTGTAATTCGCAAGTAACTCAGATATGGCCGCATTTTGATCACCACCCCACGCCAAACCACACGCCGCCCAACACGACCACGCCGACGAAGTCGCGAGTAATAGCAAGTTAACTATATCACAAACGCCCAAATCCGCAAAATGATTATTACGTAACATATTTAATGCGAATGCTGTTGATGACAGATGCAAGGATGACGATACTATAGATGAAGAGGCTGAGGTTGATAAAGATAAAGAAGTGTGAAATGTGAATTTGAAAGAATCTCTGATAACCTAATTTCAAGTGCATTTTGCGATAATAACTTCCCGTTCAATATTTACTTCAACAAAATTATTCGAAGAAGAATTAAAATCAAAATTCAAATGTCACTTTTTTACTAGTTAAGATGCTATCAAAAAATACCACGAAATTAAAGTCTTACTTAGAATACTACAGACTTTAAAGTCTTACTTAGAATACACCAGAATCTACAAAATCTTCTAGAAGTTTCTAAAATACCTCGGAGATTATCATAAGCCATGGCCTGCACGGTGCCGATGTCGAAGTAGGTAGCGTGGGTCTCCGGGTTGCCGAGCTGGTTGTACTGCCACCGGGTGAAGGATGAGCCCGCACCGATGACCAGATACTGTGGTTGATCGCCTTCGAAATCTGCTGTAAACATTACAACATAAAATGGTTTTCTGTGTAAAGTACTATGTGATAATGTTCTAGCAGTAAATTTTACGTTATAGAAGATATGAGGTCTTTCCAAATTACTGTTCTAGATGCATGAATTCGCTTAGAAACAAAGTATGTCAGGCGTTTATATTCCGGTGAATCATATCGATTGGTTAACCGAGTTCAGGAACAGCTGGCAGGAAATAGAAAGAGAGAAGAAAGCAGTTATAAAGCCAAGTTAGAGATTGAGGCGTCATAAAGACTTCCGACATTTGGGTTTCCCACTAGACCAGTCACGAATACGCATAAACAAATGCGATTTACCTCGTCCAAGTTCAAAACAAGATCGTGTACAAACTAAACATTAATTTGTACTGATCTAGGTAAGAAATAAATATGTTAAAATAGATTCTATAGGTGTGAGCAAAATACGTAAGATAATACCAGGTTTCTTAGACCCAGTACCACACCAAGGTAACATTACGTCAACTTTCCTTAAACATTACAACGTTGAAGACCAGATAAAACACTTCGAAAATGTACAAAACCTTGACACAGCTTTCCCTTGAGCTTCATTCCATCAGGGCATCCACAACTAAAAGTGGTGTTGGAGGTGACGAAGCAGAAATGGGAACAGCCAGCCATCTCACATGGGTTCACATTCCGTTTCATCAGCAGCGGGTGATATATATGCATATCTGCAAAAAACGGATGAATTTTAGAATTAACTGTGGAATAAGGAGGGATAAAATTAAACCGTCGTAAAAAATCGTGCGTGTTTTTGTGGGCCAATCGATCGAGCTATCGAGCAGGTTGTTATGCTCACACACCATAGACTTTCTGCTGATACCAAACTTCTGAAATCAATTCCTACAACATTTTCTAAAAGAGAATCGTACGTGGGTTTCCTCAAATACGAAAGTACTTGATAAGTTAAAAACTTATCTTTTTTCGACTTTCAATAATTTCAAGCGGAAATGAAATAATCGAACTCGTAAATAAATTGAACAGCTTAATCACCAAACACAGGCAAGTCCAGGGAAACCAAAACATTTCTCTTCTCCGCGATGCTGTGCAGCTTGTCCACGGTCAGTATAGCGTTGGACGTCCAATCACTCCAGAATACGGTGTTCTCGAAAACAGCTACCGAATAGGGATGGTGGAAGCGCTCCTCGAATAGAGACTGCAAGACAAGATGGCATTCATTCCATTAGACTAGATGAATGCTATGATACAATTCGTGGATCAGTGATTATTATTTTTAGAATAAGAAAAGAACCATTCAAAACTTGGTCCTTACGTAAAATCAAATTTATCTGGATTTCAGGACACTTACTTTAATTTTAATCGAAACACAACATTAAATTTATTTAAAATTAAAATGAAATAGAAATCATTGAACAACATTAAACACTAAGTCTTGTCGTATTATTATTAAGTTGAAATAATTCTCCAAATCTATTGCAGTTAAGAAGTTTTATGTGTAAGTCTTGTAAAGCAATCCGAACAATTAATTTTAGAAAAACGTCTTACAAAAATACAATGCCACTGCGAATAAAATATACATTTCATCAGGCGAATCATTTGTCTACAAATGTATTATTTTGTTGACCATAAGACAAAATTTGATGCAGCTCTACTCACATAAGTTTTCCCATCATCTAACTTGACGACCTTGATAGTTCTATCGACGAAGTAGAGTCGATCGTTGGGCGCGTCCACAGCCAGTCCCGAAGCGAACGTGTACAGGTCCTCCACCAGCACTTTGTTCTCAGTCCCGTCCATCTTGGCTCGCATTATAACCGGTTTGTTGCGCCAGTCCGCCCAGAACATGTTGCTGATAAAATATAGAGGGCGTGCGTATAGAATTACCCAGTTTATGACCCAAGGGGAGTTCAGGGGACTTGGGAAGGCAAGCTAGTTTTTTTTTTCGGATTTAATGCGTAAAACTACGCAAAAATGTACATATTTGTTTACAACTATATATTAGGTGCATTTCTCGAATTCCAGCAGAAGTCTACGTCTTCCTGTGCCCCCTTTTGAGGACGTCCATGGTTTGACATAAAATTTGATCGTATATCTTGTATTTTGTTCTGGCTTTAGGGTTACTGAACGAAAATCCATACTAGGAAATTAAATGTCTCATTCATTATAAGTCGCACAAAAATATACATTTTATGGAAAAATTTGTGGACGAGCTTGATTGGTAAATACTATGGATGGTAAGTTATGGTCGATGTGCATCAATAACACCAAATATACATGCGTTACTATAGGACATTGGCCAAGGATAAACGGAGCAGAAAGTGAATTTAGTATGACTATACTCCGAGTGTAGTCTGTCACCTGCAATGATTCTGATTCTGCAGAAGCTGAAGTGTTCACCATACGAAGTGTATAAATAACTTAGCGCTCGACTACGATCCCACCTGATGGTGAGTGGTGATGAAGTCTTTGATGATAAAGCGTACTAACTTAGTGCCTATTTACTCTCGGCTTGAAGACATCCAAATCGTAAGCGATCGGGTACACCGACACGGGTAATTTATTCTAGTCCTTCGAAGTACGGATGATAAAAGACGAGGCAAAGCGCGTCTTTCGTACGGGCGGGATGTTAACGACGAAGGGACCCGCCGCGCCGTGTGCCGGCTCCAGCCTATATATGGCAGCAGTACTCCACAAGATCTGACCTGAGCCTTATAAAGGGTTAATAGTTGTTTTGGTGTGAAGTACTGCCGTAGTCGTATGTATCAAACAAACCCTGTGTGTGTGGTCCAAACCATGGATGACCAATATAAATTACCCATTTTTCGCATCCAGAGTAACGAATCTCGGATGTTTGGTAATAGCAGTGGTGACAGCGCAATAGGCGCCGTCAGACCGGCACACCGATATGATACCCCGCTCTGCATCACTGAAGAAGATATTTCCTCCCAACCAGTCGATCGCGATATCCCCAGGGTCTTCCAGACCTAAACTAACCAGCACCTGTATAAGCATCAGAAGCAATTCAAAAATTAGATGTTTACATATAAAAGAGCCATCAAAAAGGTGAAAAATAACAATAAAAGGAGGCTGGAATACGTTATCTGAACGTGTTAAACAAACTGCTTTTATTCAGACAAGCTGAAAGTATAGCCATACTTTCATACTTTGAAACGGCTTAAAAGAAAAATGAGTTTTTAATTCAGCTGTATATTATTATGTGTACCTCTCATAACTATTGGATATATCGATTTTGATGATACTTTGTCTATATCAAGGCTAGAACTTTGCAACCCATAACTGTCCCACTACTGGGCTGGGTCTCCACTCACAATGTGAGGAGTACAGGACAAAGTCTACCATGCAAGCTCAGTGCGGTTTGGTAGGCACTTGTCATGTGTCATCTAAAATTGAGTGACATCTGACGAGTAGTTTTTAAGATCCCTAATAATGCGTATTTCATTTAAGTTCTGATTTTAATACTTGTTGATGTTATTTGAACGGATTTTTTTAATTGACGTCTGACCCACGGACTCTCTGTTATATAAGAATCTGGTACCTGTTTCTTGTTGGAATCATAGGAATCGTCGATGTTGGCTCGAACGATGGACTGGTGACCTTGAGCCGTCTCCACCCAGTATATATAGGTTCCGTCGAAAGATACACCATGAGCCTAGTAGCAATATGAAATTTAGAATACAGAAATCATTTGTCATTTCTACTTTAATTACGAAAGGCATTTATTTTTTCAACCTCACAAAATGTAAAAAACTCTTTCTTCATTCAATACTTCACTACTACTCGGTACTCGGTGCATTCGCGGAGCTTCGCCAGTGCCATTCGTGTCGAGCTACGCGGCGGACGTATAGCTGTTGATGTATGCACTTGCAGCTACACTTCTTAGTATTGTATGAAGAAAGAGCAATAGAGTTTCTCGTTTCCTCGGCACGTCTTTTTGACAAGACAATGATGTAAAATGCTTGCTGAATTAAAGCAACGTTGTACGCTTCGATGAAAACCAACGTTTTATATTTTGTCAGGTATGTTAATGAGTTAATAAGGTGTTCATTGCAGTTTCAAAAGAATTTTTACCCCATTTAGTAAACAGTTATAGAGTCAATGGGAAAATATCCATTTCCGTTATTTAGTTTTATGGTAGTATGAGTGTGATAATGCTTATTTTCGGAAAAATAATAGGTTTATTTTTTGCAAAATAATAGGTTTGTTTTCGGCAAAATAAAAGATTTATTTTCGGCAAAATAAAACGTTTATTTACGGCAAAATAAAACGTTTATTTTCAGCAAAATAAAAAGTTTATTTTCGGCAAAATAAAAGGTTTATTTTCGGCTAAATAATAGGGTTATTTTGGGGAAAATAATAATTAAACAAACTGAGAGTTGTCATACCTGCTTAATTCCAGTAGCTACGACAAAATGCTGTTTGGTTTTAACCGTTACGTATCTGATGTCATTTCGCGTGCTGAAGAAGAGCTTGGCTTCCGGAGCTGCAACACACGAAATTGGTAATGATCTGAATCCACCTTCATCTAGCATATTATCTATACATTTGGATATTAATTAATAATATTTCTTAATGTATATGTCTACGCATATGCTCGTGGGCATATGGAGGTGGAAGGGCAAATGGTCCCACCCTTTCTGATTTCTTTCAGCTGTGTACCCCTAAAATCCATGGCCACATAAATGAGATTCTGTAACAAATCTCAATAATTCTGTCTGCGTTTAAAGATAGCGGACAACAACTTAGCAATCCATTCTAATATTATAAATGTGAAAGTGTGTTTGTCAGTCTTTCACTTCGAAATGGTGCGACGGGATGACGTGTATTTATGTGGAGATAGGTGATGGTCTGGAGAGTGACTAGCCTACTTTTCATGAACATTGGGACGTATCCATACTAATAATAAAGAGAATTTTTTTGTATTTTTGTATGTTTGTAACGAATACACTCAAAAACTACTGATCCGATATCAAAAATTCTTTCACCATTACAATGCTACATTATTACTGAGTGACATAGGCTATATATCTAGAAAAAAATAGGGATCTTTAATAAAACTTCCATTATTAACCCAAGCAGTAAAAAAAGTAATGTAAAATGTCTTTGGTAGCATGCACTGCAGAAACGGTTGATGATAGATCAGAAAAATGTTGTATGAAACACAAAATGTCGACCCGTGCGAAGCCGGGAGGGCCGCTAGTAATACTAGTTCCATCTTCACTCTTTCAGAGTAGAACTCAAAACCCTCACCTGGAGCATAACAGAGATACCCGACCCTATCAACGAGATACCCCTCTTCACACGCGCAGTGGTAGTTCCCGGGGCCGTTGATACAGATGTGCGAACACTGCGGCTGGGGGTGCAGACAGTCGTTGACGTCACGGCAGCGCTGGCTGGCGTGGTCGTATTGCTGGTAGGAGCGGCCGGGGCAGGTGCAGACCGGCCCGGTGCGCTGCTGGGTGCAGACTGCCCCGTCGGAGCAGGTGAAGTTGGTGCACATGCTCGACCCTGCGTCAATAGGCTTTACTGATAAATATCTCACTTGATGGTAATAGTCTGTGTTGAACGCTGTCTATGGTCTGTTATACTAAACCATTAAGCCGATTTTGATGAAATTTGAGACAGAGATAGAGTTGACCCTGAGAAAGGCTACTTTTTATTGCGAAAAATGGTGAAGAAGGGATTAAAAGGGGAGTTGAATATTTGTATAGAAATTCGTCATTTTTAAAGATAGAACAGTGTAACTTTGTATCAGTATACGTTATTTTGAGGAAATGAAAGGACATAGGCTATTTTTCATCGTGAGAAAAGGGGTTGAAGGGGTTAAAAGAGGGGATGAACGTTTGTATACAAGGTCATCATCATCATTGTTTACAGGCAGCCTCGTTCAACTTATTGGTACACTTTGCCTTTTTCGTCGGGGGCTTCAAATGCTATTATATGTATAAATCTTAATTATGATATTACCAACCAATCCACCTACTTTTAGTTTCTGCTTTAACCATGTTTTGTTTTGAAGAATTGTTATTTAATAAATATTGTTTTATGTTTTCATTGTTTCGTTACAAGTAACTGGGCATTTTCACTTAAAAGCAAACTCAAGTCTTCCTCTAATTAGACTTTCGACTTAAAAGAAAACTAGAAAATTTAATTAGAGGGTTAATTAAAAAAAAGATTTTTATATTATATTTTTAATTGTTTACAAGGAACTAGGCATTTTTACTTAAAAGTAAACTTAAGTCGTCCTTTAATTAGTCTTTCGACTTAAAAGAAAAGTCGAAAGTTTAATTAGAGAAAAAAATTTGCTTTTAAGTAAAAATGCCTAGTTCCTTGTAAACATTTAAAAATAAAATAAAAAAATCATTATTGAATTTCCCGCTTTACGTCATAATGTGTGGGTCTACTTAAAATGGCGCTGTTGAGATCCGTTTTAACTTTTAATGTAGGTACTCAGCCGGCATTCTTATCCGGTAGGATTAATGTTTTTGTATGCTATGGCCTATTCTCGCTTGTCTTGAAGACACCTACATTACACTACATTCGAACCTGATTTAATGAGATTTTATTTGTAGGATAACGTATCGACTCGTACGTAGTTCCACTTCCTTATGGTACGCAATATGAGACGAAGAAAACCAAATCAAGAGGTATATTATTGCTACTTTGAGTGCCTACAACATTGAAATATTCTTCCTGTAAATTTATTTATAAGTTCTTTGTCTTGTTTGTTCCGTCTTAACGTACTTTTAACTTTTTTATTTATTGTTTCTGTGAATGCCAGTGTAGCGTCACAAGTAAATATTTTTTTTAATTTCCTTTTTCTAAGTACGATTTTAAAATTTGTTGTTTGCATCTGCAGCCAGAATTGTAGTAACATTACTGAGCTATAGATCAACGGATTTCATTCCCGAGGAACATATACATATATATATGTGACAGACATATGCTTTTAATTCACGGATGAAACACATGACCTATCTACACCACTTACATTTCCCACAGAAGTCTCCCTCATCACTGCCATCCCTGCAGTCCTTCATACCGTCGCACATCTGGTCAAGAGTGAGGCAGAAGGAGTTGTCTGCGCAGAAGTAGTTCTCGTCCCCACAATTGAAACCATCGTTCACCACGTGGGGACTGAAGGCGTGCCCTGAACATATGATTATTGAGGTGTAACAAATGAATTTTCTAGTTTATTTTTATGATCATTAGCAAGGCTACAGACAACACTAATGAAACTACAAATGAAATATAATAAAAATAGAAATCCTATTAAAAAGTTTCGTCAAATTATTAAAATCAAATAATGTAGTTTAATCATTCCAAAACACAATTAAGATTTACAATGGACAGAAAAAGTAGGATTTCCATGACAATCTCAAAAATCATTGAAAACAAGGTTTAATAAGCTTTAATTATAGATACATATCTATAATACAAAGAAAAACACAAAATTTCATCACTGTATTGTTAACCATTGAGGAGTTCCCTTTGCGGGAGTCAATCTTGAATGTAATAGTCAATAGTTGTCAGGTCATGCTTGTCATAAAAATGCATCATCATCAAGATGAAAAGTTTATGCAAAATTTCAGCTTCATAGTGTAAGTGGAAATGGGTCTAATTAAGCTTGCAAGATTTGACCCGAACACTTAATAAAGAATTATACTAACATACTAATATACACACATACATACATTGCAAGTTAAATTCATTCATCTCAACCCATCACAGCCCACTGTTGAGCAGAGGGTTTCTTCTCTGAATGACAAGATTAAGGCCATAGTCCACCACGCAGGCCAAGTTTACTCACGATACTTTCCTTCACCGTTATAGCGAGTGACATTTAAATGCTTAAAACGCACGTAACTCCAAAAATTCAGATGTGCGCGCCCTGGGATTCGAACCCGGAACCCCCGAGTAGGAGGCCTAATTCTTAACTTCTAGGCTATCACCCCGCTGCAAGTTTAATAAAAGCTTGAAAATTACATTATTTCTATTGTTACGAAGTTGTATTTCGTAACGTTATTTCAATTTACGAATAAATATAGAGGCAAAAAACAGGTAAAATGCGATCCGGACGGAGTAAAGCTCCCGTACCGCCCTCGAATATTTATTTCTTAAAAACAATTATTACTTGTTTAATTCCGAAAGCCATTGATCCGCCTACAAACTGGCTGTCTGGCGGGTTATTATTAACGGTATTTTTTTTTCTCGTAAAATTAAATATATATATTAATAGTACTCGTAATAGTGATACTCACTGCAAGTTCTCTCAACATCTTCGTCGGTCTCGTCCACACAGTCGTAGGAGCCGTCACAGCGCCACAGATTCGATATACACTTGTCCACATCGCACAGAAAACCTTTGCAGCTGGCCTGGAGAATAATACTAAAGTTTAATAACACTCACACACACAATTAGAGAGAGAGAGAGAGAGAGAGACTGATTGAAATGTGCTTACGTTGTGTGTATTTTTTATACTCGCACTGTTAATATTATAGTCCCGATAGCGACCACGTAGTCTTGGTTGTAACCACCTACGGTTGTAACCAGGTTTACTCACGTTTTCTTCACATATAAATTTAAAAATTACTGGTGCACGCTGAATTTCAACCCAGGATTCCAGCTCCCTTCGAAAGACCGTTAGGCTATCAATGCCGATACACAATTGGTATGGTGAAAATAGTTTATTTATGAATCTACTAACGTTAGGTGCTATTTGATCAACAGTACAATTTGCTTCATCACTGCCATCGTCACAGTCGGTCTCATTGTTGCAGATCCAGGTCTTCGGGATGCACTTCCTCTGGTCTCGGCAGAGGTACTGGTGCGTCTCGTCACATTCTTCTACCAGACGATCTAGGTTCTGATGTTCTGCAACAAATATGGCCGTAGCTGTAGTTATAAGGTTTTAGATAAAGAGGGAACTATTCCGTCACAACATTGGCATGAACCTATTGACGCCCACTACTGAGGCTTCCTCTCTTATTCTGAGCTCTCCTTATTCTGAGGAGGACTGGAGTATACTATTGCAGATTGGTGGAGGGGTTAGTGGCTAACACATATTACAACAGAGCAATGTGTCAGAAAATTGTATTTTGAATGTTGCGAGCAACACACGGCGGCCCCTAAAACTACCGCGCCTGTGTGCCCTGTGCACCGCACTTCCTATACCGTAAGAAAAGCCAGCAGCTTGGATATCGAACGGTACTCACCACAAAAGTTCTCATCGCTCCCATCTGGACAGTCAAAAAGACCATCGCAGTATTTTTCTGTCAAGATACAGCTTCCGTCGAGACAGAAAAACTTGCCTTCCCCCAGGCAGTTTCGGTCGAACGACTGCAGCTCGTCCTCGAGCTGGCCGGACGTGAGCGCTGACCACGATAGTAGAATAACTACCCACATTCTGAAAAAAAAAGTTTTAACAAATAATCTTTTAATACATAATTGTTACACTATTACGTAATGAGTTTATTCGGATTCACTTGAGTAATTTTGGACCTATCCCGAACTCCTACCTAAAATTGCTTTTGTCGCGGACGGCTTCTGAAGACGGAACTCGGGGTAGAGACAAACTAGTCGGGCGAATTTGGCTCATTATATTTTAATAGCCTTTTAACACAAGTATTAATAACAGTTACACTAAGATAAATACACTTAATTAGTTTGATACTAAAATATTTACAGATTTCGATAGAACGAACCATTAAAGTTTTACGAATTATCACGTGAATCTACGATCCTCAATTATAACTTATTTTCTTTTACCGTAAGCAAATACCTGATATTAAAATTGAATGTCTAAATATGTGTTTAAAAAATATTGAGAGCACGTGGTCACTATTTTCAGTTCGTTTTTAAGTTTCTTACCTGATTCAATCACTTCATTGAAAAAATACAATAAAACGTCTAAATAAAATACTTTTTTTGCAATTATATTATAAGAAGAATAATCGCAATAAATTATTGTAATATTATGAGAGCAATTCACGACCTCCTGATTTTGTACTGTTTAAAGCAATGGAGTGTGAAACAAGTTTCTACGATTTAACTTGCAAATTTTTTTTATCTACCTGCTTAATATTCCGAATTAAAAATTAATAAAGTAGGTACCTACTAATAAAGGGAATAAAACTGTTATATGATTTATTCTACTAAATTTAGAATATGACAGCCTATTGAATTAAATAATATTTTTTTAGAATTTTTGTTATATCGTTATATGTTGATAAATTTATCAAAAATTTGCATGAACTAACCGTCACATTATTGCGTTTAGTAATAACAACTACTATGTATCCTTTTTAGTCTGTGCTGCGCTATATTTAATAGTAATTATTGATAATAATTAGTCAAATGTTTTCAAAATCGTAAGAATACTATTTTTTACAAAATTTTCTTATTTTGAAAAATAAAGGACTAACTTTCACCTTTAAAGAAAGTCACGCCTCAACTTCTATTGGAACGAAAACTTGCACATTGACTGCCTTGTCACGTTAAATTGACAGACCCGAGTCAAACTTTTTCCCGAGATTTTACATATTTTTTTTAAATATTTAGTTTCCTATTATTAAATAACAGTCTAGCCAATAAAAAATGGCATCTAAAGGAGCAAAATTTCTAATTAAATATCCTAGGCAGTCAAGTATTAGATTTGGTAAGTATTTGGGGCTGTATGCTTTTACATTTTAATGTAACACAGATTCTTGTATAATTTATCGATTCTACAAAATTCATTCACCCGAAAGACTATAATTTCATATAATATTCATTAATTTAAAAAAGAAGACATTTAAAAAATCATTTATCTCGAACGTATTTAGTAATTATTTATTTATGTATGTTCGTTGATTGAATGTAAACTTTGGATCATACTTTTACGGTTGGTATTAAATAATGTATATACACTTATTATTTACGCATCATTTTATTGAGTTTATTTAAAGACTTGGTTGATAGATACTCTTAGATAAAATAACATGCCTGTTCTATATGGACATAGTAGATCATTGTTGCCCATGTATTTCACAAACTAATGTATGACTGAATATGTGTGGACAAATTTACAGTTATCAGCTGCAAGTTTATATTGTGGCAAATCCTGCCAACCAAGTATGAAGCTTTGTATACATGCCAATTGAAGATCTCTAATACCTTTGCTTAACTATGTAAACTAGGCATTTCAAATTGAAATTAAGTATATTTTAAATCAGTATTTTAAAAAGGTGATATAATGAAGACAACAAACAATAAAATAAATTCATCATCACATCTTTTAAAATTAATATTGACTTAAATAACAAGTAGAGTATATTATTTATTTAGTAGATTTTTTTCACACCTACTTTTGCATTTAAATTAAAATTTTGTGCATTATTATATGCATAGACTAACCTGTTATGCTATATTTATAGTCCATTTATTGCATTTGTACAAAACTTGTAAACAAACCAATGGATACCAATGTCACAGTTTTGTTACACTTCATGTTTTGAATATTCAAACTGTTACATTTTATGTTTTTAACAGTAATACCTTTATCCGTAACAACTTTCCTGTGTCATAATATGAGTCTCATAAAAATAATATAAAATCTACTTTTTCAGAATAATTTTGTCATAATTTTTTTTACAATATTTGTCCAAATGTAAAATCAGACTATACATTGGTAAAGAACAGTATCCCTATGGTATATATGATCTTTTGGCAGTATCTCCAATTCCCTAAATAAGCCATTCATGTATAAATGATTATTGCCAAAGCTTTCTATTAGTTAAATATATTGATAACTGTATACAATCATGCTAGTTTTAAAATAACTACTTTCTCTGTAAGAAATTATTGATAAAAAGGGCTTATTGTATGAGGTTTAAAATTCAAATCCTTTATTTCATGTTAAAACTTATACTTGGTACAAATTCAATCTGGAATGTTTTTTTTAGTATGAAATTTTTTTTTAATAGAATTTGCCCCAATTTTTTGATCCATTTTTCATTTGGAATAGCTTGCTTAATAACCTATATTTATTATGTTGGATATCTTGACAGCCATCACCCAATTATATTTAGCTTTATGTAATTACAATATTAAATTATTAACCAGTAGAGTATTAGGTAGTTTCATTATTAAAATATTTCGGAGTAGAGCAAATTTACTATTTTGAGTATGTTGGTCTAAAGAGAACATCTTTTGTACTTATAATACATTGTCGAACACTCTTACAAAATGAAGATATATGAAACTTGTGCATAAAAATGGAAAAGTCACAAACTGCTGTCTCTTAAATACAATTGTGGGCTAGTCAATAACTTTGAATTTGTTTATACAGTTCGTGCAAGGCGTGCACTGAGCGTAGGTGCTGCTTGGTAGCAGAGCAACACTCCTGAACCGCACCAGCGAGAATGTGGTGCTGGTGGACAGTATCTGGACCCCCTTCCTGGTCTCTTTTACCGATTCCTAAGATGATGCCTCACGAGCTGGCGAGACACTCCTTGGTGTGAATGGATTATATTACGTAACATTGGGACCAGTATATATGAATTCTAGGTACTAAATTACATTAATTAATAATATTCGTAATACTCGTATAAAGATAAGCAAATTGTCCAATGTGAATTATTTTATTTAAATCCATATAAACAAAAAATAAAACTTAGTTCATATCTATATCATAACATATATTAATTTCAAGCAAGATGCGCGCGTTGCTGCTGCGGCTCAACCGCGCCAAGACGCCCGCCCAGCGGCTGTCGCTATCGCGTCCATCAGACTTGACTTCTTCGCTCCGTAGGTAAGGTTAAAACATATAAAACTGCCTTCTACTCATTGTTTTTTTGGTAGTGTACAACCGAAGGCTTAGGTTCGATTTCGCCCACTATTCCCTTTCCCTTATCTTTTCTTCCTCCCCATAATTACTTTCTCCCACCAACTATTTTTCCTCTTTCCCAATATCTCTCTCTTCTCACTCCCATGGTTCGGTTTGCGGTATCGGTCCCAGTGTGTAGCACTAGAACAGAATAACAGCAGGTTAAGACAATAAAAAAATCCATAAAAAGGGCGGGAAGCACAAGGATCCATTTTGGGTCTATTACTTTTTATTATATATAGTGCAGCCATTGTGAAAAATATCAAGCATTGTAAATATCATCTATACACCGACGATTTGCAGGTCTATATAAATTTTAAGGTATCAGAATCAAGGGCTGCACTAGAAAGACTAAATGCAGATCTCGAGCTACTTAACACCAAAAAAAAAATAGCTCATACTAGGTAGTAAGAAAAAACATAAAATAATTTTTGCGAATAACTTGAGTACCCACAATAACGGCAAGCAAATAGAAAGGGTGACACAAGTGCGCAATCTGGGCTTATTAATGGATGAGCTTAACTATGCAGACTGTGTTACCGAGGCTACTGGTGCGAACGCAAAGCCTTGTTCAACGAGTACAAAACGCGTTTACAAGGTTCTGTTTTAACAACGCAAATCTATAGGGCAGCGCTGAAAACCAGCTGTGGTTAGCCGTTTCATTGCACAGGCTGAGCGTTTCGTCCATTTCGCTGTGGGTATTGTTGAACTGTTTTATTGTATTTATAATTAGTTTGTACTATAGCGAAATAACTGTGTTTCTTCTTTCTTCTTCTCTCTATACTTTGAAAATGTGTTAATCCGCACCTGGGTGTATTTTATTTATTCATTTTCAAAATCTACAGCTTTCATCATGTAATTATTGCCTCCACGAGTCTATAAATAATGCTCTTATAAATAATGTCGCTTAACGTCAAGTGGGATAGTGGTCAAGCACTAATTTATAGAATGTAAAAAAAACCACCTCAACCTGGTACCGCTGCTGACTATGACCTGACTGATCAAGTATGGTATGTGGCAGGTTCGTCTAGCGATGCACACGGCGCACCGGCTGGTGCGAGAGGACGGTCAGATCGGAACATCTGGAGCGGAGCCGGCGGCCAGGGCTTCGCCATACTGCTCGAGAGACTCCCTGACGCTACTGCAAACTAACACCCACTGCCACACTTGAACAGATAGTCTACACCTAACATCTGTCGACACATGCATCGACCAAAGACTAGGGTTGCCAACTTTTTTTTGTTTGATTATAGTTTCTTTAAAAAAAAACAGCATAAAAAATACAGTACGCTTCAAAAAACATAGTATTTTGTAGCATACAATAAAAAATTGTTTAATTTTTAGCACATTTTTATTATCATGTTTATTAAAAATACTTTTTTTTTGTTTCACTTACATTACAGGCCGGTTGGTCTAGTGGTTAGTGAACCTGACTGCTACACCGAGGTCGTGGGTTTGATTCCCATTCAGGTCAAACTTTTCTGTAATAAGCAGGAATGTTTGTTCTGTGTCTGTGTGTAAATATCTATATAAGTATGTATTTAAATATATGTATGTTTATCAGTTCTCATCACCATAGTACAAGTTAATGCTTATTTTGGGGTCAAATGGCCATGCGTGAGTTGTCCAAAGATATTTATTATTTTATTATTATTTAATATTGAAACGAAATATAATAGTGAAACGAAAGGCACTTTAAAAACATGTGGAATGTTTTTTTATTAATTTTATTGTTGCAAAATATGAACATTAATATGTTGTTCTGAAATATAGTATTTTTGCGTACTACATATTTCTTGAACAGTGGAGTATGGAGTCCTGAAATACAGTACAATACGGGTACTATATAGTATAGTACGATTGACAATTCAACCAATGACGGTGCTTTATTTCGTCCCCGTTTCGTTTCCGCCCGTCTAGTAACCTCTTTCACGAATTGTTCAGTAGTAAAAAATAATATTGTGAGTTCAGTGAGCTATATCATATAGAATATCCTTCATTCATAAAAATACCTGGTATTTGCTAAATTTAACAATGGAATAGAAAAGAGGTTTTTTGTTACCATTTTTCTGGTCTGTAACTCCCAACGCTGTATTAATTTTAACAGATTTTGTGAAATGTACATATAAATATATAGATCATGTAACGTCTACAGTGAGATTACATCTCGAATAAGTGGAGTTTTTTTTAGTGCAGATATCGTAACAAATAAAAGTTGTGTTTGTAATCTTTAATGTGTTTTATTTTACATGTCTGTATAAATAAATAACCTGTCGCCAAAGGTGGCATATTTATGAATAATTCTAAAGTTGAGGCCCATTTTGTATAATTAGGAACTTAAAGTTAAGTTAGGCAAGTTAAAGTTAGTCCTAAATAGAAAAGTATAGTAAAAATACAGTCCATTATTATGTATAAATCATCAATTTTTGAGATATAAATTTTAAAATTTTATGCATTTAAGCACAAAAAGTCTGTGTTTAACTTAGGCTGCCAACTGGTAATCTTATAGCGTCTATCAGACACTTCTCTACCTACAGAAACGCCGGGGATTAGACAAAAGGAAGTCATGAAATCTATTGTATAAAAGTTAGTCGTGCTAGTTACACCATTTCCAAGAACTGCTCACTCACTCACTCAAGAACTGCTGAACCAATTTGAATGATTATTGTGTTTTTGGATTTGTAATCGTCCGGGGAAGGATAAAATGTAATAAAACATATTTATTAATAAATTAAAACTCTTTATTAAAATATC